>JAXGGA010003496.1:0-101629 GCA_038373865.1 Uloborus plumipes | reverse complement strand
GTTTTGACAAGAACGAAAGCCTTGATGGCTGGAGACATAGTGCACACTGCGGACATTTTGCACAGATTAGTGGGCGAAATGGCCGAGCGGACAAGAGTTATGGATGATCCACAGCAGAGGCAGAGACTGCTGCTTGCTCTTCTTGAAGTGAGTGAGAGAAAAATTATTGGTATCCTGAAATAGATTGAAGTAAATCAATCAATTAAACTACCCGAAAATTTCCTTTACCTCTCCGTTTACGTATTGATTGCTATGATCACAAAATCTTAATATAGTGTATGAAAATGTCACTTGTTGGTTTATATGTATACAATAGGAAATATTTAAAGTGAAACCTTAATATTTGAATTTCCCCTCTTTTTTGTGGTACAAACAAGTCAAGCTTTTGTATGCAGTTATTAAAGTTAATTATGCAAAAGAATCAACCGCCGATAAGAGAATTCACAATGTTAGTTATGTAGGCTAACGGTGTGTGGTTATGGAGCGAATTATCTGCTAAAACCATGTAATTTTTCACTTTTTGACTTTTTCCCATGGGATTATGCAGAAGACCAAGTTAGGACCATTAAAATTTGAACTGTGGACATGCACTAAATTTTTTTAAAAAATAATTGATCTTCTTATATTCCCAATACTTCCGAGGAATCATGCGTATATGTTTAAAAAAAATCATCACAAGTGACAACGTTTGAAACTAACCAATCTTTCATACAAAAAATAAAAATGAAATAGAAAATTGCAAATTAGGAGAAGTGATGGGACGTACATTTTAACGTTTTTGCTTTTAAATATTATCTTTTAACTTTGTATACAACAAAAAGTGAGAGAGAAAAAGTCTTTATTAAAAAAAATATACTAAATGAACTCTAACTTATGAAATTTCCTTAAAGGCGTTATTTCTCATGCTTTTATAGTTACCTATTTAAAGGTAAATATAGTTTTCTTTTCGTAAAACTCAAGGGTAAAAAAATCTCTCATTTTTATTCATGATTTAAATCTACAAACCACCTACCATGATTTCCAATAATTAGTTTCCCCTAAGTACATTCATTTCTTAATTAATATTTCAAGGAATATTTAAGAAACCGTGTATGTGTGTGTGTGTGTTAAATAGTGTCCTGGTTGTCAATTATTCAGCTCATCTTAATTTTAATTGAATTCTATTCATTTAAATTTAATAAAATGTTTTCACATAATGCAGTTTTTTTTTTTCAATTAGTCTTTTAAAATTACTCTGAGATTAAAACTCGGGAAAAATACGGAAAGTAAAGAACGAAGTAGGAAAAAAAATCTCTACTCTGATTTTTAAGTTTGTTTTCTTGAGTCACTAATTAAAATTTTACCTTCAAGCCTTTTATTTTCACGCCTTAAGGCAGTAGAACTTAAAATAGTGAAAGGGCGTAAAAGTAATTAACACGTGGTCAACCGCTGTCTTTAATGACTTTTATAGCTTTTATAATGAATGGTGTTTAATGAACATTTCTATTCACTCTCAATGCGGAATAATTAAGTTGCCCGCAGATCCCTTAGAATATTGACTTCCTTTAAGAACAAGCATTTTAAACGAGTACATTGTATTGATCTGGAAATTTTCAAATTATTTTTGAGAAAATATTAATTTGCTATTCTTAACATACTTGTTATACTAACAAAAATTCCCAAAGCAAAAGGGCGGAAACAAGGGAGGGGCGATGGGGGCGATCGCCCCTCCCTTGGAGACCTTTTCAAATGTAGTTTTTCGACATTAAAGTTCTAAAAATGCCATTTTATACGAGTTTTAATGAAGTTGGGGCAAGGAGTTATGTAGCTCTCCCCCGGAAGTATTTCGAAATTGAAGTCCGAAACTTTTGCGATCAATACATGCTTTCCAGTATGGATAGTAAAAAGTAACAAAGATCAATCGTCCCTCCCTTGGCCCTTGAAAAGTTTCTGGATCCGCCCTTGCCAAAGCAGTACATTAAATTGTTTCGTAGAGTTCTCTGTAATAAGGAGCCTAAATACTTCCTACGTTTATTAGATACCTGTATACTTTTCAATGCATTGAAAACAATAATGAGTAAGAATCCTATTATTACTGCGTAGTTTATGCTTAATAGCTCTTTGAGTATACAGTTGATTCCCGATTTTACTTGTATTACAGTCCCGATTATTCGTGGAATTGGTGGCACGATTATCGCGAATAATCCAAAAAAAAAAAATAAAGAAGGGGTAAAGAAAATAAAAAATGTATTTTGCTTAAAATTATTTCATTCCACAAAACGTGATATGTACAAATAGTGACGAAAGATAGAGCATAAAAAATATTTGTATTTGAGGTTTTTAAGCATATAAAATTTACAGAAAAGTTATATTTATGATAACGCCCAGGTAAAATAATTTATTGGATGAAGTACACCGCACATATAACTAACTATAGAAAAGTTACAGAAACAACGTTGCCTGGTGAGCTGTAAGTCATAAGCCTCATTGAAATTAAAGGGAAAAATGCGAAAACGCTTGAATAATACATTAATTATTGTTATTTTAAAAGGATAGTTATAGTTAACAATAGATAATAAAACAAAAATCCACTATTCCTTTCCCGAACGCATCAAAAAGACTAATGCCCTACATTAATTCAGCTCAAACAAAATAGAAATTATAAAAATATACATTCATACTTATTCACCGTTTTATTGAATATTGCTAACATATAACCTGCGACTATAACTAGACGGGGGGGGGGGGGGGTAATGTAATTATAGACAAATTTTTGCTGCATTTTATGTAAATTTCTGAGAATTTATAATTTCTCTGAGAAACTTAAACTTATAAGAGAATCAAATTTAGTAAGAACGCAATGCAAAAGAGGGCTTCGTTTGAAACTTATATGCCCCTATCTAACATTTAGATAAAATAAGTTTTTTCTCAGTTTTGAGATTTTCAACATTCGCAGTCATCAGATTATCCTGTACATACGATTTTATTGTCATTTAGCCAGTTGAACAAAACGTTTCCGTTTTTTTCTATTTTTTTTTATTCTCAAGAATCCAATGTGGGCTGTTCTTTCTGGTCTTACCTTATTCTCCCCCACTGTTTCTGTCTGGAATATCTCTCTTATATCAACGTCCAATTAGCGAACCCAACATCTAACGAGACAGCGCCTAACGAATCACTTATCTAACGAGTATTTCCAAGTTTCGGGAGAGTAGCTGTCGAGGGAACAAACAAGACATGCAAAGGGACAAAGCTGTGATCTTTTACTAATGAGGAATTGGTCATTCAATTTTGTCTTCTGCTCTTAAAATCGATTTTTTTTTCCGGATTTGCTATCTAGTATTATATTTTGATGGTTTTTATGCCTACAAATTATTAGAATCGTTAGAACCGTCATTATCTGTTGTAGGCAGTAGATGGAGCAAAGTTCGTTAGAAGATCAGAAATAATTATTTTATTTTTGCGACGATTTAGATATATTTGAAGAAATAATTGGAGCAGTTTGCTTGGCCGTTTATTGTATTTTAATTGAAAAACATGTAGTTTCCTTATTCTCTTTTCGTAATTTAATCCAAATTGTTACTTTAACTTTTTAATGATTCATTTATTTATGAGCAAAAAAGTTAATTTGTATTTTTACCATGATTTAATTACTCAGTTTGTTGGATCGTATTTATTATTTTTTCTACTTATCGGTGAAATCATTAAAAAAAAAAAGAAGAAATATTTGTTTCCGAATTTTGTCCCCCAGTTAAGACTGGCTAGCTGTAGTTGAATTGTAATCGCTGGTACATAATTATTATTTATAAGTTTGTTAGACAGCTTTCTCTAAATAAAACAAAACACTACCTTAAGATTAAGATTACGCATATTTTTCCAAAGAAAAGTTAATAGAATATCGTTGTTTTTCTTTATTTTAAGAGATAGATGGCAACATAATTCATCTGTACCCGAATAATATTTCTCACTCTCTAATAGCATCGACGAAACGAACTCAAAATATTCATTCAAAACATTTCTCTCCGCATATTGTATCGATATCGACTTGAGGTGATATATATATGAGGAGGGGAACTGAGTACGACCAGATTTTGTCATAGAATCTTCTTTTTATACTTCCTTCATCATGCTCTGAGTAAAGAAAAAAACATTGCTCTATATCAAGAAAATAGAGAATACCTAGGTATAAGCAAACCTTTCTTTAATATGGTATCCATATTTTGTTCTATTTATTTTGCGCAGTTCAAGAACCGGAATGTACCAGTGGAAAGAGATGTCAGTTCAATATATAGAATCAAGAGTAGTTGCATCATATTGGACAAATATTTTGTTGGTATTGAAATCGATAGAATGTTTCAAAATAGACTAAAATATTATTTCAGATATATTCGTTTGCTGAAAGTATCATATTTTGGGAAATTTTGACTTTGGGTATTGAAGCTACGTTTAAAAAGTTTTCACTATGTTACATTTTAATTTAAAACACTGTTTGAAAATACGCTTCCTTAAATTTTGAGGCGTTTTCCCCAATTTTCAATGTGTGAAACAGATTTGTACGCTGCAAAAAATGAACTGTTGTTTTTACAGTAAAATACTGGCAGCTGAGGTTCCAAATTAAAACTGTAAAATGCACGCTAATAAACTGTAAAAATAGCAATTTTGCAGTTTATTTCTGTAAAGTTAGAAATTTTACAGTTTATTGCCGTCAAATTCAGCTGTATTATACTGTAAAAACAACAGTATAATACTGGCAGCAGAGGTTCCAGTTTAAAATTGTAAAATTCACGGTAATAAACTAAAATTAGCAATTTTACAGTTAAGTACTGTTAAAGTAGAAATTTTACAGTTTATTGCTGTAAAATTAGCTGTATTATACTGTAAAAACAACATTAATTTTTTACAGTGTATAAACTTTAGAAATATGTCTGGCTTAGCTAAAAATTAAATTCAATATTTTTAGTAGCCTAAAACCCTGTACGTTTAAGTTTGAAATAGATAACGCAAAAAATATTCAATTGTTTCACTGATAGATAAAGCTGACTTTGAAAGAATTAAAAATACCTACCACGGTATTGTACTTCATATATATTTTACAGCTTCGAAAAATTTAAAGCGTAATTTTTACCAAGCATATAAGGCAAACAACTATTTCATTAAAACTGCAGGCTAATAAAGAAATAAGAAGGGGTCCCTAAACGATCAAAAACTTGTTTCCAAGTCCTGTCAATCTTTGTGCTACAGTATCCTTATGGCGTCACGCCAACATTTTCTCACAAGTGTCTTTATAACATTGTTATCTCGCGGCCAAAAAAATAGTTCTCATTAATTTTCCTTAATGAAACTTCTCGTAATGTATCCTATCCAGTCTTTACACCGATAAGAAAGACTACTTCTAACTTTTTTTGCTCTGCCTTGCGTTCTTTAAATTATTATTTTAAATTTTTTTAGATTGTCCCCTGAACATGTCTTGCTATTGATTTCTTATCAGAAACCTGTAATTAAGCAAGAAGAAGCGGGATCGAAGTAATGTTTTTGCGATTTCTTTTTTTTTCTTTACTTCTCTTTTTAGTTTAAAATAAAATAAGGAAACTAAAAAAAAGAGGGATTTGATGAATTTTCTCTCTCGCTTAATATAGTTCCCTTTTATTTTTTCAACATGAATTCAACTTTCGGTTTTTGGCTTCGTATTTTTTCTACAGTGTGGTTGTTCCGCTCAGACGTTTCTTTTTTCCCGGGCAAATTGAGTGTTAATAATTTAATAATGTTTGGGGCTCTTCTTCATAATTAAGCACTGAGCTTGCTTTGCAGAGTTATGAAAATTGGATCCTGTATCCATGACAGCCTTTTAGTGTTAATGAATTATAATCTACGTTAAGGAAATTCAGTCTTGATTAGACTAGATTTTTTTTTCATCCGCTATTTTTATTGGCAAGGTAATTTATTCCATCTTCGTTATTTTTCTTCTCGTGTTTGAATACGAGAGTGCTAACTTTTTATATTATTCATAACAATAAGTATTGCTGTCTTGAAGCGAATTGAGGAATTTTTTTTACTTTTCTATAGAGTTAAAAAAAAACTCTGTTCTGATATTTTGCTTTCGGTCTTTTGTGAGATTAACTAATATAGTCATACACAAAATGAAAATGTAACGATTTCAGTTACTAATTCCTCACTCGGTATCAACACCTCATCTTGTGCAAAATTGTGAAAAAATGGTAAAAGGGGAAAAACTAACATTAGTTTTTGTCGTTATTTGCTGAAATTTTCACGCAAAATGTTTATTTAATGTTGAAAATAATGTTTACTGTGGTTAATTTTTCGGAATTAAAGTGCTAAAAGTTCTGCCTGATAATTTGCATTATCCCTTTTTTGCATATTGCTCAACCAATGCTAGGCGCAAAAGTGGTATCTGCAGTTGAGCTCAAACTGAGATATAACTCTTGAAACTTTTGTGCCACCATGTGCTTGATTCAGATGAAACTTTTTCAGAATTATTTTAAAAATATTTCCCATTCTCAAATGACTATATACCCAAGTCGCATCAATTCATCGGATTTTGCTCGGCCAATCATCGAACTCCTCGTAAACTGATCCCGTAACGCACGATGACATCGTTCCGATCAGTATCCGAGCACCGTTTTCGATGAGCTACTTTTCATCGGAAAGCGATATAGTTCCGATCCACTTTCCCGATGAAAATAAGCCGAGCATCCAAAATTGATCCTAAATTCATCGGCACGGGACTGCACTGCTCGTAAATGGCTCCAAATCTCATCGTATTTCGAGAAAAACTCATCAGTTTTTGCTGCTCGGATTCTGTTTGGCCGATGAGACAGATACGACTGCAGATACGTAATTTTAGCGTTTTCGTAGGTAGGTCCGACTCAACGTATTACTTTAATTTTTATTACTTCATATAATTAACCCGTTAATTGACTTAAACGTTGCACCATTTGCAACACAAAGCTTAAAAAGTACTTCTTGTGTCTACGAAACATATTTAAATTTCACAATTTCAAATAAGAAAGATATGTATTTTTTAATAACCAATATAAAATTCTCCACTCAGAAGTTTTGAATATTATTGTAATTTATTTTTAAACGAAAAAAATTTGGCATTCAAATTTGAGATACGTAAAAAATAGAAGTAAATATATGCAAACATGGAGCTCCCTCTTTCTTTTACAACTTTATTTAATCAGCTCCCTCATAGCGTCTCGGGAATACCATATGAAACTCATGGCGATTAGATTAAGATTTTAATATCCATCTCTCACCATTCAAATTGCTTTGTTCCTTCCATGGGGTATTCGGAAATCCATTGAAGTGGAAAGGGAATTCTTTCTCAAAACTCCAGGTCCCCTCGCCCCCCTTTGTTTAAAATATTCCGCGCATCACACATAAAATAGTGATAATAAGAAAAAAAATGAAAAAGTAAATAAAAAATCTCAAATTTCATTCACATTTCTTTTTCGCCTTCAGAAAATTAAAGGCTTAAAAGACACAATAACTTCCCTTTAGGGAGGGAAAGGAGCAGACTATAAATTCTTGAGCTTCGGTCACAAAACTCCGATTTTTTTAAGGAATAAATTCCGATGCATTATTCATAAGGCAAAGTGACACAGTTATTTGCATAAAATTCTGATAAAATATTCATAGAGAGAAGCTTTAAGAAAGCTGAAATTTTCTGCTATATCCGTTATCGGGTGTGTGTATATGTACCTATTGAATCGGTTGAATGGGATACGATGTTAATAATGTTTTTTCGTCCTCATTATGCCCATTATTAGTATATTCTCTCCTTGTGAATATTCAGTTTGAGAGACTAAGAAATATTAGATTTTAATTACTCTTTTCCCATTCTCTCTCCCCCTTGCGTGTTATGCACGCCTCGAGGGGTTTTAACACGTCTTTAAGCGTATTCGAGTCTTAGTCTTCGGAATTAATGCAGCTTTAAATGTTCTTAGTTCGTGTTTTGAAGTTTTAATTATTGCATAACTTTATTTTAATGAGAGTTTTGGAAATGATTGAAATATTTGTTTGACAAAGAGAGAACTAGATTTTCTTCTATCTTTTCTGAGAACGTGATTAAAAAAATGTTGTAAACAATTTCCTTTTTTTTTTGAATTAATCACTATCGTTTATGCATTGGCAGAGTTTAGTTTCTGGACCACACACTGCAATCCATAAGATTCAGATCCGGCGAGTAAAGGACCATTCCGTAGAGGAGATGAAGTCTGGAAAATGGGTCCGGCGCAAGTACTGAGTCGTTTTTGTCCTGTGAGACGGCGTCCTTCTGGAACATCCAATCCTCATCACCAAAGTGCTGCTGGGCCCACAGAAGTACGACGGCCTGAAGAATGTTGCGGCGATACACTTCTTGGTTAGTTTTGACCCCTTAACTCACAAAAACAAGAGTAGTCTTGCCGCTACCGCAAATTCCTTCCCAGACCATCACCGATTGCTGATTTTGGTGGTGTTCGACGATGGCCGATGTGCCAGGACCTTCAGTGAACCAGATTCTGTCGTTTTGGCGGTTATGCGCCTGTTCGACAGTGAACAGCTTCTCATCTGTGAAGAGGATGCGCTTTCACCGCTCATCTGCGAAGAGGATGCGCTTTCACCGCTCATCTGCGGCCCGCCGTTTGAGCTGGCGACATGTTTAAAGTCTCACGCGCTTGTTCTCTTCAGGGAGAAGTTGCACATTTTGGAACTTGTACGGCTTCAGTTTGAGTTCTTGTTTAGCTATTCGCCGAACTGATCGGTAGCTGATTCGATCTCACGAGCGATGTTTTGAATGGAGATCCTCGAATTTCACTGCACTCGCTTCTTGATGAGCCAACGGTTGGAAAATGCGTTCAAGGTCCGTTTTTTTCCGCTTCCTGGACGGCGTAAGTCATGACCAAGCTCTTTGTACCGGCTAATTGCATCGGAAACAGGCTGTCGAGGAATTTTGAGCAAACGAATTGACGTTTACCAAGTCAAAACAGTAAAAAAATAGCAACGCATCTTTTTGTCATTATGCAAACCAAACAACAATCATGAGTACAAAATCGACACTGCTCTCCTCAATGCAGGAAAACATATAGAATCTTTTAAAAAAAGAATTAGCTGTATAAGGTAAAACATGTTGGTGTCAGGACGTGATAAACTTTGTCCGAGTTTTTTTTTGCCGCACCCCGTATTACATAACCATTAATTTTGCATCACGGTGCCATTTGGGGAGGGGGGGGGAGGTGTACATGGCGCAGAACTGCGTCATTGAACATTTTTAGGAAGTGGGTTGACTTTAAAGGTTTCTTGTTATCATTTGGGATTTGGCTCCGTAGAATTGGGGGTGGGTTGTGCCGTTGCGTTTGGGGGAATGGGCACCTCTTTTTATGTTTATATGCATGCAAAGCAACAAATATTTTTTTAATATTATACTTGATAAACAGTCACAGTATACTCTGAGTGTCGCAGTGATAGGATCCTGGCAATCAATCAATAATGCCACAGTCAGAGGAGTTACTTAACAAACTGCTTAGGTTCTTTGAAAGTGAATTAAAAGTTAACAGGTAGTCCAGAAAGAGTTACTTCTCCTTAAATCTTAATTTATTTCAATATTTTTCAGAGCGTGTTGGAAGTGAGCAGTAATTTACTGGACGACAGTCAACGACTGCCGTGGCACGACCTGAACAGGGAACAGCAACAGAAGTCCGCCGCTGCATTATTGAAAAGCCAGGAAAGAAGCGGTTGGCTGCTTGCAGAGTCACATCACTCGAGATACAGTCTCAGAAGTGGACAACCGCATGTTTGTAAGTTAGCATTGATTGTTAAACTCTTATTAGTGGTTGGGAATTTTCTTGCCATTCTGTACGTCAGAACCAGAATGACGTAAGTCCAAAAATGGTGATTTTCACTTTATTACTGCATTGTGTATAGAATATTGTTCGGTATCGACCTATGAGAACGTTATTCTCTAAAATAAATTCCTTCGCAGTTATTCAGCAGCGTTAAAAGAACTCGAGTCCTATCTTCAACATGCAATCGACAATCGTTTTCGCCCTCTGCAGAAAAGTTACGAAAATGGACTTACGTTAATCTGGTTCTGAGGTACAGCATTGATCCGTATAAATTCGATTTTATTTATAATGTCTTTTTTTCATATGTTAAAAGTCGTATAAAAGTCCCTTCAATTCCCAATTGATAGTGTCGAGCAGGGACTTCATTTCAAGTTTTTCAAGGGGGGGGGGGTAAAGGGTAAAAACACAATACAATTTCACCAGAAAACAACAAAAAACCACGCCCACTTATATGTAAATACATTGATTTCTCAAAGTCAGGGGGGGGGGCAATTGACCCCCCTGCCCCCCCCCCCTAAATGACGGGCCTGGTGTCGAGCTTCCTGGTCGTTGTATTGGACAAAGTTCCGATGACAACAGTAGTCAAAATCTGTACTCTTCTTCCGTAGCCAATGCGCTCTCCGGACCTTACTCAATGCGTTTTTTTATTGACTGACATAAAAGATCGTGTGACAAGTAATTTTCAGGATTTATGCTAAAGGATTTTGCAGCATTTTCTACCATAGATCTTGTTACAGTAAGCGAACATTTGTGGGAATAAATTGTTATGTTTCCTTCTTCAGTAGTTCCTTCGTAGTTGCTGTATTGGTAATTTGTTTTTTAGCCTTCAAAACTCTTAAGCGAATTGCGGCACATGCTGTATTTTTCGTTTCCTATACTTTCTAATCATTAATTCATTTTTTTTTTCGTTCGTCTTTAAAAGTGCATATCTTCGTTAAGATTTATTGCTTCTATTCATTAGGTAAACTTGGTCTTAAAAGTCCACGCTATTTCCAAACCTTTCAGGCATGTGTATGACATTAATCACATCTAAATTGCTCAGAAATTGATGAAAGAAAGAAAGAAAACACGATAGAGCCGAAGCGAGCTCCGATAAACACGTGAGAAAAAAACAAAGACTCAGACGAAAACTCCGTTTACCGCATCGACGAATTTTCATTATTTTCCCGGCGTCATGTTTTTTCTGCGCTTTATTGACATTAGGCTCGTGCGACCAGCTATTGTTGATGGACGTTTCACACAGGGTTTGATGGATCTGCTCCCTGAGATTTCCATCTTTTCGAGCGAGACACTCTGACGTGAAAGTGATTTTTTTTTCACTGCCCTGGTCCGTTGATTTACGACGTGGCGATGACAGGATTGATTTATCTAATATATTTTCTTCATTGCTGTTATTATCATTTTATACAAACTTTGAACAGCTTTTGTTGTTACGTTAATACTCGTGTTGCTCTAAAATGGGATCCTCCTTTCCGAAAGGCACATTCCACAGTTTAATGGATTAGATATGGTGTTTTGAATTTTCTTGACATGTATGATTTGCAAATGGATAAATGTATTGTCATAAGCGTTATTTATTTCAAGTTTTTAGTTTTGAATGCTGGAGGTATTAGGAAGAAAGAGAATTGATATCACTTTTCAAAATGTGTCCCTTTATGTAAGTGAAATGATTCATGGTTGGAAATGAAATCAAGTTCTCCGATACATTTTAATCTTTTAAACTCCAAGATTTACATATTAGACTGTCGGACTAACAACATTAAAAATTATGCCAATGCATTTGATTTCATTAAATGCTTGTTTGACGGAATTCACATTTCAGAAAGAACACATTTCACTTTTCATTCAATAAAGAGAAAAGTAAATGTAAAAATACACTTAAAGTACCTTCTTTTGCTCCCCCCCTCTTATATTTCAAATATTGTTTTAAGCTCTGTTGCTGAACTTGAAATTCATTGTTTATTTATTTTTATTTTATAAATAATCTCGGACATTTGTTTGATTTACAAATTTAGCAAATCTCTTATTTCAATACATTTTTCTAAATGTTTAGGTCATCAAAACAATTCCTTACAAATAGTTTTTTTGACATCATTTGTAAGAAATGTTGCATTTGATGTTTACTTGTCTAAAATGCCTTCCTCTTTTTCAGTGGCTGCAGTACACGTTGTTGAATCGTGGGACATATCAGATGTGGTACTTCCTCCACCCCTCGATACAACCTGGTGGCGAGTGGATGACAGACTTCTTGTTCCAGCTCCAGCCCTTTTGGCAACAGCTAAACAAGGTGAAATTGCAGCTGATTGTCCTGGGCCTTGGTACCCCGATCGGTAAAGCGTAATATTCGCAACTGGAGGGTCCCAAGTTTGATCCCAGCCTGGTCAAAGACCCGACATCTTCACTAACGGTGGCTGGGGGCATAAAAACTGTTGGTGATCACAAAAGTTCTCCAAGTGAATCGATACCTCTGTGGATACTTTTTTTTAATTACGAACGCCATTGTTCTTTCAAACATAAGACGTCTTGCAGTCTTGAGTGGCCTTAGAAGGTGTGAGGGCCTGAAAGTAGCCATTGGAATAAATGTCAAAAGAGAGGGACAGCTAAAAAGATGCTTCCCCGTCAATTTGTGGATACTAGACCAGGGCTTTGCTCGGTTCAAAAGAACAGAGCGCTCCTCAGGGCCCCTCTAACAGGTTAAACCAAGTGTTGTGTAAGGTATGCGAGACCCTGGAATGAAAAGTGAAAAGTAGATTGGTCCTACGTTTTACTTTTTTGACAAGGTCGTTCAAACATGCCACCATGCTCCTGTTGAAAATCGAATTGTATACCTCGATTTATTGTATTCATTCTTGAAGATTAAAATATCCTAATTAGTTGCTGAAATATTGATAAAAAAATTAAAGATAAATCTACCAATAATGAATAACTATCTGAAACTGCACTTTTTTTTTGAACAATAACCAAAACTAATAAAGATCTTGAATTTTAAGTTAATATTGTATAACATGAAAATAACTTAATAAATGAAATGAACCGTCTTGATATATTTCGGAAAGTATTTTACTTTATTTAACTATTACTATTTTGAAATTTGTGATTGTAGCAGTTATCAAAATTTGAAAAACGTTCTTTTCCTTAAAATCATTATTCCCGAAAAGAAAAGCTCTGCCGAAACTTCATTTCTTTGGCATATGCATGTTGAAACTAGAAACACTCTAGGTTGTAAAATAAGATCTATAAAATAGGGGAAACAACAATGGGAGTCCATTTTTCTCCCAAACAACTAGGAAACTTTCGAAAGAAAAAGGACCACTATAAAGTCTTACAAGTGTTTTTACGCCTTTCAAATATCGGGATCTATAAACTGAAATGCAAGAACAAAACACTCTACAAGAGACTTGCATGCGTATAAATATGCTTATATACATCCCACCCTAAAGGTTCCTATGTGCAGCACGTTCTGATAGCTCTCTGTGCCTTTTGGGAAAGTTGCCAAACTCCTTTCTGGAAACGACCGTAATTGAGACAGCAGGCTTCATCCTAAGAACCACAGTCATAAATATGTTTACAGCTCTTTTTCGCTTATGGATTCTCACAACAAGTTTTACTCCGAACCAAAAGGGGGAGAGAGAGAGAAAGAAAAAAAAGGGCAGCCTGGCGTAATGGCTCGCATTGCGTTCTCAAATGATTTCTTTTGCCTCTTTAAGATCTGCCGCGTTAAAATCGCACGTCGTAAAAACACGTCAGCATTTATTATGTTTGCGGCGGATTGAAATGTTTTCCTATTATTCCTCCAGAGAAAATAGCTGTATAAAGAGAATAGGGAGCTCGAAAGCGGCATAGTTGAATTCTGCACCCTATCAGATTGGACGTCGGCCAAAAAGTTCTTCATCGCTAAATGCCAGTGACGTTGATTTACGGTGCTAGCATTACTTCTTTAATGAGTTTGCATGCGGACATGGTTAAAAGTTTATATGTATAATACTTGATGCAGTGACTGTTAAGCATCTAAATGTCGTTGTTTTTAGTGTGATTATAAGACAATGTTCCTTTTTGAAAAACAAAGCTTTTCTTCCTTTTCATCAGGCCCATCATTTCAAGTTTTTCCAGGGGGGGGGGGAGAACGGGGGGGGGGCAAAGGGTGCTATCACAATGGGATTTAAATGGAAAAATGGAAAACAACAAAAACCACGCCCACTTACGTGTAAATACATTGATTTTTTAAAGACAGGAAGGGGGAATTGACCCCCCTGCCCCCCTAAATGACGGGCCTCCTCTTCATGTCATCAAATCTAGTGCAGTTGTTTCTTTTGCAATAAACGAGTGAATTGGTTCATTGATTGTTTTGTTTGGGTATCACAATCTAACACTACCTGTATTTAACTGACACATGCCATTACTGAAGTTTCCAATCAAATTATATCAATAACATTCTCTTATATCCACCATCTTTCTGAATGAATTTCGATTTGGTGATAAGTCTAAAACAATGTACTTCTGCTATCCAAATAAGAAAAATTAATTCTTTTTGCATTGAGTATAGTTTTTGCAAGTTGAGGCTTGATCCTTTGAAAAAAAAAAAAAAAAACTTTTTTCTTCCATAAACAAATCAAATTATCCATAAATTGTGTTTTAAACTAAAAGCGTATCACTTCTCGATACAACGCAAAATTTCTTTTTAGCGATACACTGTATTACGTTCGTTATTGTTAAATGGAGTTTTGTTGTATATTTAGAATTAGTTTACGGTCACGTGTCGAACTGCAGCACATTGTGCAGCTATAAATCCTTTTAATAGTATGAACAATTTGTATTTGCATATATAGCCACAACATTCTGCAGACAGGTCGATAAAACTGGAATAGGATGTGCTGTTGAATGCTATCCTTAGCGCACATTGGCAAATATTGATTTAAACCAGATGTGGAAAGTGGAGCAACTGCTTGATTAACCTATACTGTGTCAAGTTAACTGTGGTGTACTGTAGTATGTTTTCACAACAACTAAGTGTTAGCGACTGAGTGTGTTTATGCTTGTAAGAAAATCGTTAAAGAACCTGAATGCTGTTCCTAAAAAGGCAAAATTAATAAAGCAACACGTATCTAACTCTGGCAAAGGGATATGATAAACATGTATTGAATCCCCTTGACATTTCTATATTATTGTAATGTATATGCTTAGAATGGCAACATTTGGCAGTAAAAACATTGAAAACAGTTGACGTATTCGAATGTTGAGACAATAATAGGTTTAATTTACGTGTGTATGTGTTACTTTGCGTTTTATTGCACATTTTAAACTCTAGTACTGTTTAGGACGTACTCGACATGGCTATCAAAGATTGACCAATTCAACTTCTTAAATTTTTCCAGGAGTGTCACGTCTAGTGCTCCTTGTTCATCATCGACTTGGGGACCTGCTTGGCTCTGAAGTTTACACAACTCAAGCGTCTTCTACAAATGCCAGTAGAATAGTTAATTCCAGGGTGATTGGAGCCCTATTAGAAGGCCATCGTGTTCTTAGTTTGCCCAGACCCATTACAGTTACTTTTAAGCACTTACAGGTAAGTGTAGTTATTTTTTACTTGCTTATTATTGTAGACACATTTTGCAATAATTTTCATGGAATCCCCTCTTTTCGAACGTAATACAGATCCAAAAATCGATCTTTTTGCATCATACACATGTTCTTGGTACTGTATTCCGAAGTTCTGACTATTTCCTAGAGCTTTTGTCACGACAGGCCTATCATCAGCAGTAATATTCAATGCAATATGTACTGGTACGAGCAGTAAAAAACAATCAAGAAACTTGTTAACTATTTTGGTTCGTAAAAGTATGGTCATGAATATAAAAGAAGGAAGTTTCGTCATCATGTTAAGATCCTTTGTATCGTTGGGGATGTTTTATAAATATTTTCTAGTGATCTCTTTTTAACAAGGCTGTTTCAAATGGTAGTTACTAAAAATGTACCGAAGATGCATTTTATGAAGGTGGAAAATGTTTCTTGGATATTTGCAAAATGGTTAACATGAAATTTAAGGTCCTTTGTGAAATATTTCCTTTTTGAATTCGCATTCCAGTAAGGATGACCACAATGGTTAGTAGAATAAACAGTATAGGTCATGTTCGGAGAAAAGTTGGCTTTAAAACACGGTTTTTGTTGAGGATATGGTACACAGACAACAAAAGAAAATTTAAAAGGCATTAAACATAAGGTGTTTTACTATGAAGTCCGATTGCTAGAATGGTAGGCAATTCAGTATAGTTTATTTTCTTTCTTTCTCTCTTTTAAAAAATAAAAATGTTATGGGAACGATTTTACTTCGATGATTAATTATTTTTTAAAGTAGTAAGCAGTTTCTTAACTGCCATTTGAACTGGAGTAAGTTTTTTTTCTGATTAAAGCTTAATCTGTAGTTTCAACAACAATATTACTTGTATCTGAAATTGTCTGTTTAGAACTTTTAAAATTAAAAAAAAAAATAATTTAGATTTTACTAATAATCGGGGAAAATAAAGCGCCCCCTTATTCCACCGTTGTTAGCTAAAGCACAGCATACTCAGTTCTGTTTTCAGTTTCGAATACCAAACTTTTTTAATCATTCATAAATAAGAAAAAGCTTCTGATGTGATGAATACGGTTCTGCATTAGTTATTGTTCTTCCTTTAACTAGTATTTTTGTTTTTTTTAATCATTCATAAATAAGAAAAAGCTTCTGATATGATGAACACGGTTCCGCATTAGTTATTGTTCTTCCTTTAACTAGTATTTTTGTCTCTTTTAATCATTCATAAATAAGAAAAAGCTTGTGATGTAATGAATACGGTTCTTCTGCATTAGTTATTGTTCTTCCTTTAACTAGTATTTATGCCGTTTTTAACAGACAAAAGAGGGAAATCGTGAGGCATAATGCGAAGCCATTCGAACGCTATCATTCTGCTTTGCTCCGATTACTTTTGCAGAGCCCAAAGTGCTCGAATATTAACGGGTATGTAGCGAATTAGAAAACCGTGAAACGACCGTAAATCGAAAACTTAATTCCCCGCGTGTCCGAAATTGCTGCCACAGAAGGAACAACGCTTTTCCCGAAAATAGGATACGTTCATTGGTTCACCAGGGGTAAGTTATTTTTCCCCATGGGGTAAACACGTTGTAGTTAATCGCGCGGTTTGCCCATAATTTTCTCCGGATCGCCATTTCTATTGGCAACGGTTGTTTGCAGATTGCGAGCGTGCCGCCTGCGAGATACGTGCTGAAGGGATTGCTCACCGGCGAGGGTTATTGCTTTTTGGAATCGCAACTGCAATTCGGGAAATGGTCGCTTAGGATCAGCCAGGGGAATGAGCGCTTTAATAAGAAAATTGGATTTTAGCTGGGTGGTCGAGTGATGGGAGATCTTTTCGGGAATAACGTCCCGGATTTGCTTGTTTTAGAATAAATGATGAATCGATGATAAAAGGTATTAATTTTCACTTGAATGCACGGAAATACTTTTAACCCTTTATGTTTGACTTTTTTTAAATTAGTGATGGTCGCGAAAATTACAGAATGAGCAAATTTTGTTTGTTTTTTTCTACGTTACACGTGACAATCGTGGGATTCGCATCTGATAGTCAAACTTATACTTCCCGCAACATCCGATTTGAAAAAAAAAAAAAAAAAAAAAAAAAAGTAATAAAAATAAAATAATAATAAAAATAAATGAAAGTCAAGTGTGTGAAGCAGTCTTAGTGTTAAAGCGAAATTTAATTTTACTCTTTAATTCTTGCTTTATAAGGTAGGACGTACTTAAAATTTACTACCTGCTCGCGTTCGTGTAACTAGATTTAATCATGCTTTTTTATGCACTCATTTTCAAATAAATTACTTTTGTCTGAGCACATTACAGTGCTTTTTGCTGTCTGTATTCATTCAATTTTATTATTTGACAAGTCTATCGGCAACATTAGTTAATTTACGACACTTCTGAGAGTAGTAAAAGAAGTAATAGAAGTAAAAAGAAGTGTCACTTACGATAACGCCCAGGTAAAATAATTTATTCTATGAAGTACACCGCACTCTTGGGTAAGAAATGGAAAAAAAAAAAAAAAAAAAAATTCGTGCTTTTTTAACCCATTTATGCCCAAGTTTTTTTAAACAATTTTTTTCAATTTTTATCTGCTTAAAACTCTTACTTGGAATGGTTTACATACATTTTAGGCTTAAAATAGTTCGCCGTTGCCATATTTATTAAGTTATTTAACGTCCTGTTTATGGGATATTTTGCAGATATATGAGCAAAATACGACCTTACTTGACTTTACTCTTGCAAAGTAACATTACAGAAGGCATCTGTGATCAATTTTAAGCAAATCACTTTAAAATGGTTTATTTTTATGAAAAATAAGTTCGCAAAAAAAAAACTTACTTTCTGTGTCTACCCATGCTGGATCGTTGCTTGACTGATTTGTCTGAAAATAGCTGTCAATAAATAAACTCTGATGTCCAAATAGTGACTCTAACTGGTTTTCTCAAGAAGAAGGACTATTTAACTTGTGAAAAACAGCTTTAGTAAAAGGATATACCCATTACAGGTTTTTGTCTGCAGTAACTAACAAGCGTCCCGTTTTTAGGCTACTGGGCATAAATGGGTTAAATCATTTAATTGTATTTGTTGTTTTCCCGAGATCCTCGCGGATAATCGAGAGTTTACTGTATCTCCACAAATCCTGATGAAACGACGATTAACTACGCACAGCGGCCCTCGAGCCTTCATCTACACTCGCAGCGAGAAAAGGGACTCCAGCTTATCAATCAACAGCAAACGTACGGAAGCGATCAATGGATATGAGAAACGCCCCACGTGTGGCCATCCCAGTTTTGCGGAAACCTATTAGTCTTTGGAGTGCATTTTCCAGAAATTTCAACCTTTACTGATCGTGCCTCCTGAGTGATGGGGGCCGACGCAGACCATTTATTAGATCCTAGTCTTTGGGAGGAAAGTTGAGGATTTCACAAAGATGCAATCTCTCCCGGAAAATGCATTCCCGGGGATTCGTTAAAATTGTAGATGGTGTCACAAAATGTAAAGCTGAAATATATTTGGTAGATCATGATTCAAATTTTGAGAAGGATTGTGTTAAATATCTTTTGAATGCACTTAAGGGCTTTGCGTTCTGTGGAAGGAATAGGAAAGAAATCGAGCTAGGAAAATTTACGTTGTTTGATCCCATTCAATTTCTATCATTTGAAAAAATTCAATTAATATTTATTTTGTATTCTGCACTGCTTCAGCAAAATATTATTGTTTTAGTTACGGTATTCTTGCCTTTTACTTTCAATATTAAAAGACATTTTACTTTTCAGGTCGGAAGAGAAAAATATGCTTAGTAAAAACATATTTAATATGGATGCTGTAATACATATTTTAAACCTATTTAAATGATTCACTTACAAATTATTTATAAAAAAGAAAATTTACATTTTCTGAAAGAGTTAATAGAATGCGCTAAAATAAGGAAGGGGTTTATTCAATACGCACCCAGTTACTTATGTGTAAAAGAATTAGAGCCGCGTAAAAATGATGATGATTTCAAATTCTGAAATATGAACACTAATCTCAAAGTCTTCAAGCTTCTTAAAATTTTATGAAGTAAGAGCTATAAATTATTTTTCTCGTTTATTTTCTTTTTCGACTTTTTCTTTTAAGCATAAAACTATTTTTTTATTATTTTATATGATTGAGAACCTGAAATACAAATAAATTTTCATGCTGTACCTATCCGCCGTGATTATCCGTGATTTTCGTTATCCGCGATATCCGTGCCACCCAATTCCGTGGCTAATCGGGAGTGTACTGTATGTGGTGTGTGTTAAGTGAAATCCGTATGCACTCTCTGTTTCTGTAAGTTGTGCAGTTATTGTATCTCGATTGCTATTTTCACTACCGATGTTGTGGAGTCGGAGTCGGACTTATTTTGGGATGAAGGCGTCTGATTCGGAGTGGGAGTCAAAGATTTTATAAATCCGAATGATAGATCATCTTCTTTCCAAGTCTGCAATCTGCCATGGCTGCGGAGTTGGAGTAGTGGGGTCGAAAGGGGTCTGATTTAGGGGTTGAAAGGAGTCAGATTTGGAGTCGGAAGTCAAAGACTTTAAAATGCCAAAATTTGGAGAAGGCAATTTTCCCTCATACTGCAGTTTCTGTTAGAGTACGATTCAATGACGCGATAAGACAAAAAATGTTCAAAAGTTACTTCTATTAAACTGATAAAATGTTTATTGTTCCTAGGATAAGACAAACTACGGCTGAGACAAAATGATTTTGAATTGGTTCTATTATGTATTATTTTGGGTGTGAACTTTCATCAGCAAAATTTTAAAAGTAAATTTCATATGAGAAAAATTTCAAAAGTAATTCCGATAGTATTCAAACCGTAACATGTACTTGATTAGTTGTTATGTTCACACAAAGTTCACTGCAACCGTCGCGAATAAAAAACATAAATCAATCGACTGTCGACAAAAATGGAAAAGTTGTTTTGGAAGCTATATTTATAGAAGAAGCACAAAAGAGTAAAGAAATAAACACATCTCTATCCCGAGGAAGATGGAAAGGATGCCACGGCAAACAAGATCTTAACAGGTCCCTGCAATATGAGTTCCGGTCCGGGAGAGTCCGGGTATTATAGCACTCGGTGAATCCGGCCGTAACCGGACAGGAAACAAACTATCCAGTTCGTCCTTGGCTGTTCATTGATTCCTTTTAGGTTGAAGCTTAGAAGTGTCGAAGTCTCTTGCCCTTGGGGTTCAGTAAGTGCAGGATGGGTTGGGGGAGGGGGAGGGGGTGTAGAGAGAAAATTTTCGATTTTTCTGCAGCTATTGAATGGCATAATTCGGCCGGGAAGCTTTGTTGTTGCTGATAGCTATCTTTCGATCACTTTTTTTCCATTTCCTTCTGCGGTTCCATATTTTTCTTGCATTTGGTTTAAGGAATGTGAGAGGAATGTTTTTACTTTTCCAAGTTAGAACAACAACATGTTTTTTTGTTATTTTTTTTTACGTTGTTAAAGAATTTAGCGTAATGGCATAAAAGAAATCAATTCTTTATTTTTTTCCCAATCCCCTACCATAGCAAATTATTTTTTTAGAAACATTGACTCTTACTAGCCAAAAGTTTTGCAAATATAAGCAATGTCAATTTTTTCGATGATCTCAAAAATAGTACATTTTCAAGAAAACTGACTTTTTCCTGTAAATCTTGTATAGAAGTTGGAACAAATTTCATATACTCCCCTCTTGGCTAATTTTTCCTGTTGGCGCCAAAAGAGCATCGCCAAGACTTAGATGTACGACAAAAAACATCTTACAACGTTCTTAGTGATGCTCTTTTGGCACTAACAGGAAAATTCATACAAAATCAAAAGGTTTTCAAAAATGTACAACATCATAGTCAAAAAGAAAATATCATAGATTCTCAAATTTTAACCTACCTAGAAGTTGACGATAAAAGTTGGTAAACTTTGGCATCATGAAATACTAAAACAACCTTGTGGGTTCTAAAGTGGCTGTTGTGATGAAAACCAGAGGCTGCCCCAAAACACATTTAGTACTTTTAGTTACAATTTGGGATATTTTCAGTTTCATGGCATAAAGAACTTTCAAACTTTCTTTTATTGAAATCGAAGAATGAAATTTTTACCTAAAAGGATTCCAATTTCTGATAAACGAAATATTTTTGTATACTATTTTTATCAACTTTAATGATTATTCTTGTTCAAAAACTTAATCGTATGTCGACTTTCTGTCTCGAAATTTCTGTTAAGTATTGAAAAAAATTGTTATTATTATTGATATTATATGAATTAATTTTATACTTTTATTGTTATTTTTGCCTTTTAAATGTTTGGTCAAGCAATAACGAGTTCTCAAAGTGCAATATTTTGGTGTATTTACGATCTTAAGAACTACTCATATCTCCCACTATTTAAGTCCTGTTGAAGTCAAAAAGTGCTTAAGTTCCTTTCTTAACTTATCGGTAAAACTTATGAGAGCATTAAAAACTAATTGGTACTTGTAAGAATGCCTCATTAAATCATATTTATCATTTTTAATCTCTTTCAAAATTGAAAAATCCCCCACAAACACATCAACCTTTATAATTTAACCAGTGACTAAACGAGGCCGTTTTGTGTTTGACTAAAAAATACTCCAATCAAAACATCCATCAGTTAACTCGATTAAAGCCTCGCATGAGCGTATGTGTGCGCCGTGCACGTAGTGGAATTCGATTAGACATCATTTACCACATTGCTGCTCCTGCCGCGTGCGTCCCTTTAATTGAATTAAACGCCCAAAACCCTGTTTAACGTAACCCGTTAATATTCCCCGTATGAATTAGGTGGAGTGTTAATGCAATTTAACGGGTCGCCGCTGTTGCATATGTTTGTGTAAGGGCGATATCTAGAAAAAGCTATCTCCTGCCTTCAGATATCGAAATTTGCTTTTTTTTTTCATCTGTTGCAGTTTCCACTCTTGGTGTTTATGTACAGAATTCAATTGATGAGAAAGAAATCAATAGGTAGACGTTAGCGGTCGGTCGATGGTAATCGAGTTACGCATGTGCGGAGTTGGATTAATTTATGGCATACGGCAGTGATTTGGAGTTTGCCGACCTTTAATTGGATGATGTATTCATTAGGTTTTTCGTTTTTGAATTGCGAGCGTTTTCAAAGGCGTTTGTTTGTATTTGATGATTTCGGCAAAGAGTTGGATTTTTATGTAAGGATTGAGTGTTGGTTAAGCTTAAATAAGAGGAAGCAAATTAACAAAAACAGCAAAAAAAAAATTTAGATAGATTATTAGCTCATTTAGGATTTTCCAGGCGGAATGTGAGTTAAAATTATCGAATAATTTTTTTCAACTTTTATGAACGTGAGAGTCAAAAAACATTAGACAACACTTTTCGAAAAAAAACTTTCTAGGATTTTGTTTGTGGTATTAACCCTCCAATCTGTGAATTTAAAACTTGAAGTTCCACTGCGCACTCTTATTTAAAAACATTATTAATATTAATTGCCGTAATTCTGGTTTCTATTAATAACCCTCAAGCAGAAAGCATTTCCCTAGGCACTGCTGTTACTCTTACTCTTACCTCACATGGCAACAATGGAAAATTTAAGGGAGCTGTGTTTGCGTGTTGCTATGGCAATCGCATCCCGTAATTACATTTATCGTCTTCGGAAGTCTTAATACGATAAGAGATCAAGCGCGGTTCTATCAAAAATAGACTCCTTTCCGCACAACAACTTTAAGACGGGAGAAAATTAATGGTTGTTCTTCCATCAAGCTTTAATTGGTTAAAAAATAATGGATGAGGTTGCATTAAAAGATAATATAATTATCGCTACCGTCAGTAACTATATATGCCGGACGTGTTATTTTATTTAGTTGCTTGTTTTATGGGGCGTCCTACGTAGTTAAATATAAACAATTATTGTAACAATTAGTTTTGATCGAAGCAAGTAGTTTTCGTACTGCCAGCTCTACCGTAATAATTCCTCTAAATTCTATGGATCTTCAAATAATAATTTCCGAAACGAATTCTGGTTATAACCAATTTAAATATTTTCATACTTACACCAAAACTAGTGTCAAACAATTCAGAAAGACTAATAGCTACATCTCATTAAATTCCATTGAGTTACTGTGAGGGATTCTTTTTTTATTTATATTTTTGAGAGCACTTTAAAGTTAAAATTCATCTTCTTGAGAGAGCCTCATAAGTATTTTTCTGGTGCCGTTAATAAATCAATTTGACTGCTGCTTTAGTAATCCAAGTGCAGATGTTTTAACTAGTCAAAAAGAGTTAAAAAAATATAATTTCGCTTCAATACTGTCATTTTAGAGAGAACTGGAAACTTAAAATTCGTAACATTTTGCTCAAAACGTCGTAGCATCAAGCTAAGTTCAAACACAATCTCTCACGTAATGTCTTGAAATAGCCTCGTAGGTCCTTTTCCGCTGCCTTTAATAAATCAATTTGATAGCTGGCTTAGTAATTCAAGTGCGAATATTTCAATGAGTCAAAAATTAATTGAAAACAGGCCCGTTATTTCAAGTTTCTCCATGAGGGGGAGGGGGGGAGTAAACACAATGCAATTTCATCGGTAAAACAGCAAAAACCACGCCCACTTATATGAAAATACATTCATTGCTCCAAAATAGAAGGGAGGGGCATTAGACCCCCTTAAATGACGGGCCAGATTAAAAGCCCACAATTTCGTTTCAATACCTGTATTTTAGAGAGAATTGGAAACTTAAAATTCATAACTTTTTCCTCAAAACGATTCTAGAACTAAGCTACCCTGCAAAAAATGAACTGTTGTTTTTACAGTATAATACTGGCGGATGAGGTTCCAATTTAAAACTGTAAAATACACAGTAATAAACTTAAAAATCAGTAATTATACAGTTTGTTACTGTAAAATTAGCAGTTTTACAGTTTATTGCCGTAAAATTTAGCTGCATTATAGTGTAAAAACAACAGTATAATACTGGCAGCAGAGGTTCCAGTTTAAAACTGTAATATGTACTGTAATAAACTGTTAAGTTAGTAATTTTACAGTTTGTCAATGAAAAATTAGCAATTTTACAGTTGAGTACTGTAAAAGTGGCAATTTTTACTGTTTATTACAATAAAATTAGCTGTATATACTATAAAAACACCATTAATTTTTCGCAGTGTAAATCCAAGTACGCAATTTCTCGCACAATGTCTTGAGATAGCCTCGAAGGTCTTTTTCCGCTGCCCTTAATAAATCAATTCGATTGCCGCCCCAGTAATCCGAGTGCAAATGTTTCAATTAGTCGAAAATGAATTACAAACACGCGGACAGTTTAATCAGCGAGTACATTTAGTTTCGACCAGTCTAGGACCATATTGGAGCGGGCCCTTCAAACTTATGACGAGCCACTAAACCGTGATGTCCGAGCTTCAACGCCTCATCCCGAAAGTCGGGGAACTCATTAACTAATCCCTGGACCACCTTTGATGACGCGGCATACTGGGATCAGAGGGGAGTCCTATCTGCGCTTGAACACGCGTCGCTGGCAAAGTCGGCGGATTCAGCGCGGCGCTGTAATCCCTTGCGCGTGAATGCTGGATTGGGAGCGTGAGGAATTTGCTTGGATCTTTTCGACCAAAATGCCATTGTTCGCAGCTTGAAAGGGCCCGGGCCTTCGTTAAGCGCTGGCCTAGATTCGCGTGAATGTTCGCTCGAATGTGTATGCATGTATTTGTATATATCGTCGCTTTGGAAGAATAACGCTGCAACTCAAAAAAGCCCATTTTTCAGGAGAGCAATTTTTAACTTTTCAGAAACTTCTGTCGCGCTTGTGCTCAAAACTATTGCGACTATTTTAATGAAACTAGCATTTAAAAAACCGCATTTTAATCTCTTTTCTAATGTAGCACGATTGACTTCAATGGCATTTTAACTATTGACGTAATTTTAAAAAGAGTGAAGGTAGTTTGAGTTACATCAGTGTTCTCCAATGCTCCCTAGCGGATATTTTTGACACTTTTGAGTTGTAACCTTGTTCATCATAAAGAGCGATTTTTTCTGAGCAAAATGATATAAAAATGCTATTTTTCGAGTTGCAGCGATATTCTTCCAAAGCGACGATATGTGGATAAGTAATACTCGAAAAAAAGGGGTTGTTTAATGTTTTGGTTGGATTATAATTACCTTTAAGGAATGCCAAACATGGTGTAATGCTTTGAGGTGGTGGAGGGGGGGGCTTGAGAAAATTTGACAGTTTGTGACAAGGGGAGTACCCATCAAAAGACATTTTTAGCTGTGCCGCAGTTTCAAATAATTTAGCATTGATACAAATGAAGTTCTTTTCTAACAAAACCAATGTGGTCAAAACGTCTCCTTCAAAATTTATTTTAAATTTCTTCTACTTCTGTAAATAAAATGCATAATAATAATAAAGAACCAGACAATTCCGTTTAATTGTCTCTTTTTTAATTATGTCTAGTAAAAATGTTCGTTTCACTCATTTTTTAGTGACTAGATTAAACCTCTGTATCAATTTTACTCTTTTCTATTCTTTTTTTTAAGTTTTAATTAAAAAAAAAGGTTTTTAGAGTTTGTAAATCGCTTATTTGTTTCACAAATTTTACCCCACTTCTGTGGAAATTTATTTATCAATGATACAGGAATACATCTTCCTTTTATTTTACATATTTTTGTATTACCTCAACCATTATAATATGCTTGCACGTATCAGAGGCTTATTCTCTTTGTTTTTCAAACTCTTAGTCGAAATTGATAGTTGCTTTAAATGAGCTATAGTTTAAGAAAACAATTTCAACAAACAGTCATACGCCGCATCCGTCGGCAAATATTTTACTTCCAAAAAATCATCAAAAACGAACGTTGACGTTAATTTGACGCCGAGCCAACAGTCATCACCCGAAACTATCGCCAGTATTTTAAAATATAATTAGTGAACAATTTTGAACTCGAAGCAATAATTGATAATGATTGATTTTAATATACCAGTCGTGCCATGACAAATGCATTATGATTGAAATTTGTTTAATGACCGTTTGGATAAGACTAACCTCTCTGTCATTTGTCCTCGATAAATCCCGCCATGACGGAAGTTTATCTTTTGTGAGCGTGTTATGATTGACAATAAGGGCTGCAGAGCTCTGAAATTACTGCCTCATATTTATCTTTGAAGCCGAATAAAGTGGATAATTAATAAATTTCAATGGGCCGATGTGTGAATATAACGACTGATATATTATTAGGAGAGCGTCCGTGAATTAATGTAAGTTACTGGGGGCTTCCATTTATTTGCCGATAGAAATATTTTGACAGGCTGCTCTTTTGGAATCTTTGGAATACGGTCGAGTTCATTATCTCTAGCGCTCGCATTATTTAAATATTTTAATGAGACTTTCATCCGTTTATTTGTCAATCTCAACGAAAACTCTCAGATATTGACGACTAAATTCTCTTGTCGACGAGGACACTCAGATTCTATTTTTGTTTAATTTCAAAAGAAATTAAAAGGCGTTTGTTTGTCTTTTGAATGGTTGAGTGTGACATAATTGAAGAAGTAAATTACTTTTTAGAATAAATTTATTATGTTTGAAAAATTTTGTATGAAATAATAAAATGAATACTTGTATTAATGAATCGTAGTTGCGTTGTATTTATATACGTAGCATCATAATGAAAGCTGTAAATTCAATTATTATTTTTTCATTGCACAAAATAATGTAGTATTAAATATAATACGAGCACAAAAATACTTTAACTTTGTCAACTGTGAGAGGTCAGATAACATTGACTAAGGTTATTAATTCATTCTTAATGTTTTCTGTCACAGTTATTTTTGAAATTTGAATAATCAGACCATACTTTAGGATGTTCTCCCAGTGAGATTTATGCCAAAAGGTGCAGCAATACTATAGAATGATAATTTTGAGTGGGATAGTTGATAATAAAGATTTGTGCATAAAAGCTACCTTGAATGACTGAAATACATATACTGAACATGCCTATCTCGTTTTCATTCACATTACATATGGATAACTAATTCATCCAAGTGAGCTTTGAGGATCTTTAATCTATAGTTCAAGGACTGTTTCTCCTTACCTTCTATCATTTTACGCAAACTTACACGATAGCCTTAAATCACATCTAGTTACTAAAACGAGAACCTAGATGAAATATGTTTTATTAATAAAAGCGCGGATGAAGCTTATACCTGAGCTCCATTTGTGATTAACAGTCCCGGCAGTGCCCATAACGAACCCTCAGTCACGAAGGTGTATAATGCTTATTCGGCCGGTAACTATTAATTTGGGTTTTCAACCATCCCTTAGCCGTCATATGTTAACCCACCTGAACGCAATTAATGACCACTATCGCTTCTATCTTTGGACATATATTTATTGCGGAGTGCCAGCCTGATTTATGCCGTTTACGGTTGCCTAACTTACACTCTTGATATTCTGAGGGTCGTTTTTATGCGGGATTAAATACTTTTTACTTATAAATATGTGGAGAGTACCGGTGTAGGATTAAGAATATTTTTTATTCAGAGAAGTAATTATTAGATGATCGCGTGGGGTTGTGTTCTTCTTTTATGGTGTTTTATCGATGGGATTAACGGGGTAATTCATTTCCTTTTTTTTTTTTTTTTATCATACGTAATATATCTTACGCTCTTACGATTATAGTGTAACCAAATTACTGTCAAGAAAAAATAATTGTTTGGAGGGAAAAGATGGAGAAATATCATATAGATATACATAATACATAATAACTGAGCACTTGACTTTCCCTTTGAAACCTGGAGAAAAGTGCTACTCGTAGAACTAATATTTTCTTTGGTGCTCTTTTTAAGAACAATAACTTGTTCGTTTAACAAACAACAATAATGTAATGTGTTGATTGTTATTATTGTTGCTCTTACCTGAAAAAATAGCAAACTCGTGCTAAATATTTAATTGCTTTTTTAATCTCTTTTAACTCTTTTTCACACGAATTGTGTTTCAACTTATCATTCTGTATTTCCATTTCGTTATTTTGAATTCCTCATCTTCGTAGTTTTTTAATTTCTTAAATTTTTCTTGATACAAATTTTCTCTCATTCTCAAAGAACATTTATGTGGAAAATATCGTGTTCTTTTTTTCGAGGATCTATTTTTCAAATAAAAATCGTATAACAACGAAGTTAATAACTTATTTTTAGTCTTCATTTTTTTCCTTACATATCAGTAAGGAGATAAAAAAAAAAGAAAAACATGCAAAAGAATATATTTTTAGTGATTATTTAATAGAATTTAGTTTTCATCAATCTCTATTTTTTCTCATAGGTATTTTTTTTTCTAGTTTTTTACCATGTACAGTTTTCTCCATTATTATTTTTATCATTAAATTCCTTCCCTTCTAGCACTTTAACCGAATGAAAACATTTTGAATCTAATGCCATCTTTCACCCAATAGAAATATAATTTCGTCCCATCTGATAATATCGAATTCAAATTATCACTAGCATCATTTGGGGGACCGCATACTGTTTCGTAATCACCGAGGCGATGGCGATGAAAAAGGAGAATCGATTAATCGCTCTCTCTACGGACTGTCCTTTGTCGATAAAAGGTGGAAAAAAAATCATTGACAGAAAACAGGCGTGGACATAGGCGGTCTGTGGACCTCAATTTCTAAGTGTCCTCCATTGTTAAGATGCGATTTACCAGTGTCGGTAATTGCATGCTGCTTTTGGCTCATGTCAAGGAAGGAAATGAGGATAAGGTTGGATAATTTTGGATAGGAAATGCTACTTAGAAAACTATTTGCTGCCTCTGAACTTTGTCTAGATAGTGCGGATTTTTACGAGGTAATTTTTCCATTTCAGAAAGATGTTAGTGTCGAAAGAGTCATTTATTACGAAACGATATCAATTCAGAAAGAATGAGTTTTTGACCCAACAGCATTTTGAAATGAGTTCGGTTGAAAATCTTTACTTCGCCATCGCGTTGTGGATCGTGGTTGCTTGAACACTTATTCGTTTCTTTTTGTGGGTGAAGTAGGACAATGCATTGATTGAACTTGCAAAATGATACTTTTATGCTGACCACATTTGTGAGTAAAATTGTTTGCATTGAGCTGGAAACTTTTGTATAAAATCTTCTCTTTATTCCACTTGGTAATTGTTAGCACAAAATTAGCAAATCAAAACTTTGAAACAATTCAGAAGTTGTTTTTTTAAGAAAAAAAAAGAGTTTGCTTATAAATTAAAAATATAATAATAGAAAAAAAATCAGGTTCCGATGTTAATAAAAAGCAAATATTGCAAAATATTGCCTACATGTATATCATAACTATAACTATTTTTTTAAAGAGGTTATGGATAAAAGGAACAACGGATGAAAAGCCTTACTTTCCCCTTTAATTGTTTGTGAATAATTTAGAAGTAAAAGATAATTAAACATTTCCAAACCGTTTCGAAAAGGAATTCTATTTTTATTTGTCAATTGATTTACTCTATTCATCCATTTATTTATTTAGTTTATCTATAAAACAAAAAAAGACTACGTTGTGGGCCTTATTTTGTGTTATAAAAATAAGGTCAAAAACAACATTTTCACTTTTAAAACAAAATCACCAAAAAATGCCAAATATCATTGTTTTTGTTATCATCGCTATCAATATAATTATCATTGCTGCGAATATGAATTAGTATTAGTATATAATGAAAACTATTCCACTGTTCTAATAAAATGTTCGTAACTTCAAATTAAATTTAAAAATAATGCTTTGGCATTAAAGCTTTTTTACTGAATGTTTCTTTTTTGAATGGAAAAATACAAGTTAAAAAAGAAGAAAACTGAAAGATTCACACTGAATTAGTATTTTATGAAAACTACTCTAATGTTTACTTTTTCTCTGTAGAAATAAAATCTTAGTAACTTTAAATTAAATTTAAAATTAATGCTTTGGCATTAAAGCTTTTTTACTGAATGTTTCTTTTTTAAATGGGAAAATACAAGTTAGAAAAGAAGAAAACTATGTTTAAAAATTATCATTTCTGCGAGTATTTTTATCATTGCTTCGAATTAGTATGTTACGAAAACTATTCTACTGTTTACTTTTTTACTGTACTAATAAAATTTTAGTAACTTTAAATTAAATGTAAAAATAATGTTTCAGCATTAAAGCTTTTTTTCTGAATGTTTCTTTCTTAAATGGAAAAATACAAGTTAGAAAAGAAAGAAACTATGTTTAAAAATGCGCCTCCGAGCGGAAAGAGTTATCATTTTTTTTCCTTCAGGGACCTCGCGATCAGTATCTGAAGAAATATGGGATTGCTTTCAGAAGAGGGTGCTGCGAGAGCTCCAAAATAATGACTTTATTTCAAGTAGAAAGCGTAATTCCGCCACTCCACAGGTGAAAATAGAGCTCTGCGCGTCGTAACATTTCGCAGGAATCGTTGTACCGCGACTTATAAATTGTTGGAAAAAGAAATCAATGTCAGCGTAATTCAGCTAACTACATTTCTTTCTGGCATTCTCTGGAAAACTCTCTCCTCCCGTTTTTGTTTCTCCTCGTACATTTTTCTTCTCCCTCCTTTTGCCGGAAATGGGGGAAAATCTTGGATAGTGTGTTGGAGAATAAGTTTCTTATGAAATTTTCTATACGCTCCAATTATTGGGAGGTAAAGTGATTTATGTTTATTCGGGAATTTACGAGTCATTTCCACTCTTATAATTGTCGAGGAAATGGGTTTGGTTGTCGTAAAGAGACTCGAAAGAAACAAGATGATATGATCACGTTGTTATTAGTTTTGAAAAAGATTGACTTATAATTGTCTACAGTTCATTTAAGCATTATCCCTAGCAGCATCATCTCATCGGCCGATGATCGGCCATTCATCGAAACCCGATGAAATTCTCATCGGCCGATGATCCAATATGTCTCATCGGCCAAGCAGAATTCGAGCAGCAAAATCCGATGAGAATACGATGAGATTTGGAGCAATTTACGAGCAGAACAGTCCCGTGCCGAGAAATTTCATCGGGAAACTTGATCGGAAGGATATCGTTTTCCGATGGAATATAGCTCGGCTTATTTTCATCGGGAAAGTTGATCGGAAAGATATCGCTTTCCGATGAAAAGTAGCTCATCGAAAACCGTGCTCGGATACTGATCGGAACGATGTCATCGTGCGTTACAGGATCAGTTTACGAGGAGTTTGTTGATCGGCCGAGCAAAATCCGATGAGTTGATGCTACTTGGTATTCTTGTTAATTTACAGGGTTAGCACAAATGGTTGATCTGATTTTTAGAAAAAAAGTCATATTTTAGAAACTACTTCACCCAGTACAATAAACGATAGATGTAATAAAAGAGAAATATACCCTTTTTTCAGTTTTATTTAATTACACAAATGTACAACCTGTGAGCACATTGTGCATACTTTTCAACTTTAAATGTTCAATGATGAAGCCCTTTGTTGCACGCAGGGACAGATGCAAGGAAGGGGCGATAGGGACGATCGCCCCTCTCTTGGGGGACTCACCGTGGTAAGATTTCAACATTGAAGTTCAAAAAAAAAAAAAAAAGGCATTTTGGAAATTATCTTCAACAGGGAGGTTGAGGGCCCTCCTCAGAATGCGTTTCACTGGTGAAATCCTAAACAAGTGAGGCCTGCATTTGTAAACAAATATGTGTAATAAAGGATACGTAATATCAGATGTTTGTAGTGTAACAAAGTGCTCACACGTTGGGCATGTGTGTATGAAAAAAAATTCTAAGGTATATATTTTTTTGCATTCATGTATCACTTATTGTTATATGTGCATTATTTTCAAAAATGATTTTTTGGAATGTATTCGATCTTGGTAAAGCTCAAATTTTCGAAAGTATATTCAAGAGAAATACAGCAAGCAGAAGAAAACCGCAAAAATAAATGTAAATCGGACTATGAACTAGGTAATACGAAGTGAAGCGAAAGAAGGACACGAACCGGTTTTTCTTCGACTTACTCAGCTTGTATTTAGCGCTTTCCCGTACGGTGCATGTGCTTGCAGTAAAAACCGTTTTACAGATTTTGTTGCTGGTAATATTATCAAATGCCGTTGTTGAGGAAATGTAATGTTTTGAAATTTTTAGAAAATGATTTTTTTACTTTATTTATTTATTTTTCAATGATCTTGAGCTATCAGTATTATAACTTGAAACTGGTTACTGAAATGTTTGCTGATATGAAAAAAAAAGTGCTGATATACAAGTACTTAATTTAGAAAACCAGATTGTATTATTTTGGTTTTTTTTCAGAGGAAAAAATAATTTCTTAAAATTAATTCCATTGAATTGCTTTGGTATTATCAAATGCCGTTGTTGAGGAAATGTAATGTTTTGAAATTTTTAGAAAATGATTTTTTTACTTTATTTATTTATTTTTCAATGATCTTGAGCTATCAGTATTATAACTTGAAACTGGTAACTGAAATGTTTGCTCATATGAAAAAAAAAGTGCTGATATACAAGTACTTAATTTAGAAAACCAGATTGTATTATTTTGGTTGTTTTTTCAGAGGAAAAAATAATTTCTTAAAATTAATTCCATTGAATTGCTTTGGTAATTCGTTTTCTAAAAGATAGTAGTAATAAATTGAAACATTTAATGTTTAGATTTAAACAAATATTACTCTGAAGGGAAATTTCTAAAGAGTACGCATTTAGCTGATTCCATACGTTTGTATCTTAACAATCGAAGTAATGGGCTCAATTGTTAAGATACAAACAATAAGGAATTAATAAGGATATATTAACTTTAATGTTCCTGCTATAAGCGATTTAAAAACATAATTAGAGTATGTTGTGGTTTATATTCCAACTTAGAAAATAATGGCTAAACCTATTAAAGAAATGGTAATAGGATGCTGTGATTTTAATTTTAATTTGTGTATTAAAGCAGAGAAGTGGATTTAGTAATTTTATTTCAATTTAGAACCCAACTATACGTAAAGATCTATGGCTTAGATTGATTTTTCCACTATGGCATATATTTACATGTTGAATTAATCTTTCTCAGCCCAATTCGCCAGAGACTTATGTTTAGCTTAAAACATGATTTGTATCACCAGTTTGAATAGTTACATTTTTCAAGTTCTTAATGATAAAACCCTAGAATGTAATACTCGAAGATTTCCCTCGATTTTTCCCCTACAAAAGGAAGTAACGCATGAAAAACAAGAAATGCCATAGAAATCATTTGTCGGAAAGGAAATCTCCTTTTTCGTCCAAAAATTTCAGAACAAGTGTGGCAAGGGTTTTGTGCTAACTGGAACAGAAATGGTAATGACGCGACAGTTTCTGTCGCAGAGAGTTCCGCCATTTTTTTTTTCTCTTTCTCTGCCACATTTTTTTCTTCTCTCTCTCTCTCTCTCTCTTTCATCCCTTACGGGTGTTTGGGCTGAAGAAGCAGCAAAAAAGAGATTACTGTTCACTTTTGATATACGAGGCGGCAGAAATAGCCCCGAGGAGAGAGCGTAAAAAATTATTTCAGTTCTTTTGGGTGACAGTGACGCTAATCCTTCACTTTTTCTGCGCAATCCGATTTGGGTGGGGGCGGAATTGAAAGCGATGTCGATGTTTACTGCCCACGCAAATTCGATTCCAAAGCACTTTCGAAGTGCATATTGGAACTTTTCGCCAACGTCATCTATTCTAATTTTATCCCATGCATTAAATCTTTAATGCTAAAAGAGAGGAAAGAATTCTTCCGATTTTCATTATAAAATACTGTAGTGACGCTAAGCGTCAATGATTCAGTGTTTTTACTAATTTATATCTATGTATAAATTTATGCACTTTGTACGTGGTCATACACAGTATACGTGGCAAATATAATGTTGTTAATTGTTATCTTAAGCTTACTTTTCCTTAGCTGTTACAAGAATGAGTGATACATTTATAACTTTACGTTTAGTCTATTGACGATTGCATACACTAAAATGACTCAACTATTTTTCGTTTAAGGGTATGCTTTAAAAAAAATGTTCCAGTACTAATTAAAATATCGATATCTAAAACCTATAAAAGTAAAAATACGTGTTCCATAATCCATCGTTAAAATATTTGCTACATCAGTTTTTCCTTTTCTTTTTTTATGCTCCCTCTTGATGCAACGGGAAAAATTATGAAATTTATTCATGTGTTTTGTATCTTCAAGTCTTGCTGAATTCCATGAAAGTTTTGCAATGCAATTTTTGCTTTTATTCTGAAACTAATGTGTTAGTCTGTTTCTTTTTTGGGTCTATTTAATTTTCTTTTTTTTTCAATATTTCTTAGCACAAATTTTGTGTGTTCTGAGGATTAGGACTTAATAAATAAATAACTAATTGCTTCAACTAATCTTTAATTCATTGTGTTTCAAATAGACTTAATGTATGTTGAACCCCTTTTATATACTTAAATTAGAGTTCGGTATTGCGAAAATAATTTCTGATTTTTTTGTTTTCAGGTGGAAAATGTTTCTGAACCTCTTTGTGTGTTTTGGGATTATCAAATAAGGTAAATATTTTTCAAACTTTTAAGAATATCCTTCTTAATATTTTAATAATTCACATGTGATTGCTCATATGTATTCTAAAAAATGATTACTTTGAATGTAACAGTATAAAGACACGAAAGGATCTTTTGGTGCATTCTGTATTTATTTCATTTTTAACGAAAAATTCGGCAAATATTTGATTAGTTGTTCGTACAAGAAAGCAATATTTTTCATAGTGTAAATAAAAATGAATATGCTAGGGTTTTTCATCTCCTTTGTTGTGTGAATAATTGGCTCTAAAAGCCGATAAACTAAAACATTAATGTAACTCTTATTATCTTTTTCTCGGGATTTTATTTCCTAACTAAATCTAAGTGTCAACAAAACCTCCTAAAGTTAACTTAGTTCAAAAATGTGCAAATGTTTTAAGTTACAGTTTCTGGAGAAATAACTAAAAATTTCTCGTAAAAATAACTATTTTTCAGCAAAAATTGGAAGAAAAGAAGCATTAAAATATAACTTTTTTTCTAAAACACAGGTTGCATACTATGTAACCGGGATAAATCTGTATAATTTTCGTTGCATACGCCGCCCCCCCTCCCAAAAAAAAAAAAAAAAAGTTTTCCTTGCTGGGATTTAAAACTCTAGATCATCCTTTCAAAAAAAAAAAAAAATCGTGAAATTTTGTGAAACGTAACGATTATTTCTTGATATTACTAAATATTAAAGAAAACAAAAGATAATTTTCTTTATTTTCAACTACTTGCATTTTTTTGAACTGAATTATTGTAGTAAGAATTTAATTCTTTATTGTTTTAGGAGTTGGTCAACTGAAGGATGCTGGTTAAAGTATACAAATCGGAGTCATACTGTCTGCCAGTGCAGTCATCTGACAAATCTAGCAGTTGTTATGCACGTTACAGAGACTCAGGTACCAAAATATAAAGTTATTTGCTTAAATATAGTGTATTGTTTAAATACTTCAAATGTGTACCATTATTTTTTCATTTTTTGTAACTTTGGAGTAAAATTTTCAAACTTTTCCCCCAATTTGGAGAAATTTCGAAATTCAAGAGAAAACATAATCAGAACAAGTGTTAAGCAATTAGTATTATAAATGTGGTAACTAAGTTACACTGCTTGTTTAAAAACTAAATAAAATAATAAGTGACTTTATACTTTTCAAACAATTGTTGGAGCTTTTACGTTAGTTAAAAAAGTAAACGAAGTAAAAAAAAAAGTATCCAACAAAGCCTTCGTGATTCAAAGTGTTAATATTTTTTCTAGGTTGAGTGCTATACAATAAATCTGTGACTTGGTTCTAAAAGGGCCTAAGTCAAAAATGTTAGTTTCGAGAAAAAGGCGATGAAAGATATTTGATATTTTTTAGAATGCTATAACTTTCTTATAATCATATGAAATTTTTTAACCTGTTACTATTTTACGTAAATATTATGACATTGTGTGTATATGACATTGACTGACATTATAATGGAAATACAACCAATTTTAGTTTGATATTAGACATTGGCCTTTGTAGAATTAGAGTTTTACTAAATTGGAAATTTTTGATGTAAATAACACAGAATGTGAAAAAATTGACATTGACCCTTTTAGAACCAAGCCACAGAAATATTTTATTGCTTAAACTATTTGTACATAAGTGTCTAGAATTATAAAATATTTCACAAACCTAATACTTTGAAGAGAAGATTGACAACGAAAATTGGTTTGTTTGTTGGAAAAGTTTTTAAAAACGTGACCCAATTTAATTTAAAACGGGATAAAAATAGTTGTTTTTCAGAGCCTCCTATATAGTTGCATACATTGTGCATACAAAAGAATTTGCAACACAATAGATGTCTGTCGAAAATAACAGAATGAGCTCTATTGAAAGAAAAATGAACTCACAGAAGCATGAAACAAGATACTTCAAACTCTTATAATGATTTTGTGGGCACCTTTCTTCTTCCATCATATTGTTGATTATTGATGTCTGCTCAGAATCACGAGAATAAAAATTCCGAGTTTTTATTGAGTTTCTTAAATAATAAAAAGAAGGTTTTCGCCTCCAAGCGTATTGTTTTTTTCCCCTTTAAATAAATTCTTTGCTTTTTCCACCTTCGGTGCAACTCAGCACCACTTGAATAATTCAGATGCTTCAGGAGAGAAACACTCGTAATTTTCTCTTAACTGTGACCGAGTGAAAAGGTTTTGATATAGGAGAGTTGGGAAAAAATATTTTCTTGAAAAACGGATGTTTTATAAAAGCAACGCAGAACCCAATTGAATTTTTACATGTTTTGCTTGAAAATTCTATACGCTGGCGACTGAATTTCGAGGGAAAAAATCTAGGGTGATATATTCAGTCTCGCAAATAAATATATTGATAGTATTTCAACAAGCGTTTGGTCTGAAACTGGTGTATGAATTTTTGGAAATTGTTAGAATAGTTATGCAGAAAATTATCCGAAAACAAGTGATTAAGAAAATTTCACACATCTGAGCACCTCAAGTTATTTTAGTCGATTGTACTAGAAAATTTAAAATATGTATATATTTTTTTACCAAAAAAAGTATACTTAACTGCGGTTCGAAAAATAAATGAGAATTTAAAAAAAAGTGAAGGAAAAAAGAATCAAAAGAGGCGGGGGGGGGAGAAGCAAAAATAATGGTTTCAATCTCATTTATGAAAATAAAGACTAAGAATAAGTTTAATTAAACAAATGATCTAATTCAAATTCTTTTGATGGTCAATCTATTTAACTTTCATGGTTCTGAAAGAACTTGGCAACTTACACGATACAAATAATCGGCGGTCTTAACCTACAACAATGAATAAGGATAGCTACCCAAGTAGCACACTTCGTTTTATAAACGTTGTAAAATGGTTATTAACGTTGTATCAACCGCTTAAAAACATTTATAAAACGTTTAAACGTTATTTGTGCTACCTGGGTAAGTCACACATGTTCAGCCCCACGTGATGTGCCGAACATTTACGCAAATAAGCATTTTTCTATTAAAGTAACACTTTTGGTAGTTTTGCAGTTATTTGGTCTACAAAATTTAAAGCAGAACAACAAAACTTTTCCTATCGTTAGCTTGTATTTTATCCTCAACTTTACTGATAAGTTTATACTAGATGCTGATTTTTATCTTGTTACAAATGTTTTTTGTTTTTGCGCAACATACCGAAATTACCATCATGGCTTCTGTATTTTGTTTTCATTGCAAAATATTTACTTCAACGTAATGATTTCAACGTCAACAAAACAGTCAAATACTTTTCTTTTAAATCTACCGTTGTATTGATTTATTGCTTAAAATCAAGGTAAAATAACTGAGCTTTTGCGAATTCTAAAAAGAATATTCCAACCATCACCTTTTCAACTTCATCATTATAGAGAAACTAAAAGAACCACAGCGTATAAACTACAGCAGAAAAAATAATAATAAACTGATCTTACTAAACCTACAGACTTATGCCATGTCTCCTATGAGTGTTTCCGAATAAAACAAATCGAATTCTCAGATAGGAGAATCCGTTGAATAATTTATCATTCCAACACGTGTTTATGTATCACGATTGTTATTTTTTGTCATTTAGTTATCTCGTCAAGATTCTAACTCCCTACCCCCCCCCCCCTCCTCTTTCCAAAGTGTACGGTAGTAGGAAAAGGTGAGGCCAGAGTGTTTTATTTGTCATGAATACCTGATGATCTTGTTTTGCTTTTACGTCCATAATTGCGAGATTTAGTCTCGCCGGAGGAAAATGGCGCTGGTGGAAGTTTTGCGAAACAAGATCTCATTACCACTGAAGTTGAAATAATGTCCCTTTTGGACAGTTTTTTACTCCTCTTTGTCTGCTTCTGCCGTTGCCGTATTTCATTAGGTGCATTCTTCTTGCCCGCTCCGCCCGCTCCGGGCCATTTCTGCAACGAGGTTTCACTAACGTTTTAATAATTGAATGCAAGGTGACAACCGAACAATGAAAGAGCTGAATTCTAGATTTCAATGAGGGTGATTCTTGTTGTGCTCGTTATTTATTTCCTGGGTAAGTGTTTTTTTGCTTAGTCCAATAAAACCGATTTTTGTTTTTTCTCTCATCATTTATTTACTCTTCTGAAGATCTGTTTTAAAGGAAAATAATGCTACTTATTTCATGAAATTTTCATGACTTTATCGGGCATTTAGACGAATGGCATATTTATGTTGTGAATGAGATATGACTTTTTTGTAGTCTCTGCAATTGCCTTTTCTCTATTTTTTTTCTGATATCCAATTAGAAGGGATGGAAAATGTTATTAAAAAAGAAAAACTGTCTTCTCTGAATTTGTACTTTAACTTACTCATAAATACTGAATAGAATTGATTCTCCCGGAATCATATTCCTATACTCCATATACTTCCCATATTCAGTACTCTAAGGGCCCTGCTCTACATCAGCGTAAAACGCGACCGAAACGAAGGCAGAAACCGAAAATCCGGGTACTTTCCATAGGAACACTTTGTAATCCATTTTACGTTTCTGCTTTATTTTTCTGCTTTACGTCAATGTGGAGCAGGGCCCTAAGTAATACTTTCTCTAAATTAAGATTAGACAGCACTATTAACCAGCGGTAGTTAATAACAATGAAACTTCATTAACGCTAATATGCTCGTCCATTCTCAAGACACTAATTGCTATGTCTCATGTTTTAATTCTGCTTCGATATAAATTTGATCCTAATTATATACAGCCAGGAATGCTTTTGAAAAATATTATTTTATTTTAAGTACTAAAGTATTTAAACTAAATGATTTGAACATCACACTTTAAATTTGCTGCCTACAGATTGGTTGATTACGTTAATTTTAGGAAACTAGATTGTCTTATTTAAGTAAAATTTCTTCCTTTTTAGAAGTTTTTAAAGTCGTAAAAATAATTTCGGATTAAAGCAATAAATAATATTACACAAAAACTTCATTGAAAAACCCAAAATATTCTTCCCGGCTAAGCAAAACATATTCTTCCGCTATTATGTGGGTCAGAAAATACATTACAAGGAAACTGCTTAAAAATACTTTACTTCCAAAAAAAAAAATCCTTTTCTTTTCTTCCTCCCCAAAAAGCTTATGAAATCATATGTTATGCCAAAAAGGTTTTACCTGATATGTAATTACAACTCTTCTTAAAAGTGTGGGCATGTTCGAAAGGCCCCGCGCAACTTGAATAACAACCGAGAGGGACGTCTTCGTCATTCCCGCGTTAATGACAATTTAATGGCGCCCGCCATTAGGCTTTGCAAATTGACACCAAATCATGGGATTCGAAGTCACGTGAGAGGGTGGCTTGGTTTCTGGAAGAGAGGAAGAAGAAAAAAAAAAATACTCTTTTTTTTTTTGACGTGAGTTATATCTTGTAGGTACTATCTTCATTGGGATTTAGAAGCGATAGAAAACGGTGGGAGGAAAGAATTAAAGGATTTGATGTTACTTTCAACACTTTTTATGTGGTACTTGGCGATAAAAGCATGGTTACTGTTCTCTTGAAGAGTTATTTCTCACCTTTGTGGTGGCCACCCAGTAACTTCTTTGTGTTGATATGACATGCGTTTCGTATGAGTATGTGCTTATGTCCCAAATTAATTTAGCAATGGATTTATATACATTTTTTTGGTTGTTTAGTTGAAAACACATCAAACAACATAAATACCGAGTGTAAAATTTTTAAAAATCAGTAGGGTCTAAGTCCCCCTACGCTTAGGGGCCCCCAAGAAGACTGTTTTCAATTGCAGGTACCACCTGTCGACCTCTCAGCAAAGTACAAGGAATGGTACCTTCAAGTACTAGCATGATTCCAGCCATTTAGGATTCATTATACTAAATTAATATAAGCGAGACTTCTGATTCCCGTCGGGGCATAAAGGGTTAAAACCAGCAATTTAATTGGTAGTTGCAAAATATTTTTTTTATTTCAATAAGGCTTACGCTTTAATTAATGCAGTGTCTTTAAATATTTGGCAGTCAATAAATTCAAAATCGTATTCTAACATTAAACAATAAAAATGTGTCCTTTGTGAAGAGGCTTTAAAATGTCTTGTCTTCTATTTATGTTGAATGCTTTACTTGGACAGTCATGTTCGAAAAATCGAACGTAAAATTTTTGAAATGTTAAAAATCTGAAAGCACATTTCAAATATCTCTTAGCCGAAAAATAGTAGTTTTTTAACAATGAGTTTAAATTAGTTTTCCCATTCAGAAATTGATCCAACTTTTTTTGAGTGAAATCAATGTATTTAATAAAAAAATATTCAATTTCTTTCGTCTTTATTGCTACATAGTAATTCGTCCCAGATTCAGTACTGTAAATATTTCCTTTATGTTTAGTTAACAATAAGAAGTGAATTTTTGCTTAAGCTTGTTGAAAATATAATTGTATATTGTGTACTTTATGTACTCTGTTGTATGGTATGTTCATACATACTGTATAACCACTTTATTTGATCCAATGACACACTATTTTTCTAAACGGCATTTTCTTGTTTCTTTTTCCAAATGCCGACCGATTTGGAAATCCGAACTATCTATTCCAACTAATTCAGGTTTTTTTATGTTCTTCTGTATTCTATATTTTGGCGACTATTCATCTTCGAACATTAGAAAATGAAACGTGTTCAATATTCAGTTCGAAAAGCAATGCCTTTAGTAAAAAAAAAATGTTTTTCAATATGTACATATGGCATAGATAGAAGTTGTTAAAATTTCTTTTCAAAAACTAATGATTTTTTTGGGAAGCAATTTTGTATAACAACTTTTTAGATGTGTTTAGCTCAAAGAGTTATAAAATCTAAATACATTTTGTAAAAAAACATTTTACCTGTTTTAAATTACATTCATTTGCGCTGAAAATGTTGAATTTCTTAGGACCTCAAGTATTTGTAAATACATATAAATATATTTTTTTTTTACTTAGAGAATCTTTCGATGGGATAAACGTCAGAAAAAAACCCTGACACTTAAGATTTATCCACACCTGAAGTGCTTCGGTATTCAAGAGTCCTTTTACCGTACCCCCTTTCATTTATTTATAAACATTATCTTTCTTCCAATTTCGTTCAGGGCGCTCCGCACCATGCAAATAAACAAACTTTTTTCTTCTTCTCTCAGAAAGCGTTCCCGGTTAAAAATTGTTTTCTTTCAAGCGAGCGGTCACCGGATCCTCTCTCTTGAAGAGAGCCATTTTCTCTGAAATTCGAAATCGCCCGTCTCCTCATATTTCCAGGGCGCGCGAAATAGTCTGGGGCCGATTGACGTCGACATCGGATGAACCCCGCGAAAAAGGAATGGTATCCATTTACATATTATGCGTGGTGTGGCTGCTAAAGTGGGCTGGAAGTTTAAACTTTTATAAACTGGCTTATTTTACCTTTCAGCTATTTCGGGCTGTTAGACGGTGCTTGCTGGGTTGGAAGCGAGGAATTTTAAGTCGAAATGGCGGGATTTTTGACAGATAGGGAAATAGCATGACGGACTGTAATGCAGATTTTTCAAATGGTCTTTCGTTTGGGGCTCATTTTGATTTGATTGATGTTAGCGCTGTCGTGGTGAAAATAATTACAAAATAGCTTATACTTTATATTGGTTTGGCCTGCAATGGATTTGGGATTAAAAGGACTTTTAAAGAAAAATGACAGGGATTTGAAAGAAAAATTGAGAATTTCTGACTGATGGTAAAATTAAATGGCGAAATATAATCTGGATTTTTCAAAAGATTCCTTTTTGAACTCATTTTGTTTTGATTGATAATATTGTGAATGAAAGTAATTACAAAACATCTAATATTTTATATTAGTTTGTCTCACACTGGGTGTGGAATGAAAAATTATAAGTGCAAAAAAAAAAATATAAGGATTTTAGAGAAAAACTTTACTGTAAAATTAAACAACAGGCTTAAATCTAGAGTTTTCATAAAGCCTTTTATTTCGAACTTTTTTGATTTGCTAGTGCCCCCTCGCGAAATATAATTATAAAATTGGTAAAAACAAACAAAAAATAATCATCATCACCTAAATGCAACTTAACTTGACACTGAACGTCACTACGGGCGGAGCCAATAAGAGCTCACAAGCAGTCAGCGATCTCCTCTAATTCGCTAAGTAGACTGTTACGTTTTATCTAACTCGTTTTTCATAGGCAAACGTCACGATGTTGTTGTCAAGAAAGGTTGCAGTGTAGTATAGTCATATGTGTGAAATTAAAGTCTTTTAATGAAAAAAAAAAGAAGCAATAATTGTGAAGAATAATTGGATACTTTCAGACATGTAGTGAAAGATGCCATTATAGATTTTTCACATGGTCTTTTTTTTGGACTCATTTTTGTTTTATTGATACTAGTGTTATCATAGCAAATCCTAATTACAAAATAACTGAGACTTAATTCTTGGATGCTACATAATTATATAAAGCAGTGAGTAACCGCCCCTAAGCAAGGGCTAAGGCAGGAACATGCAATACACCGCCAACTCGGCTATTTCGATCCATGGACTGCAGTTTCGTACTTATTATGCACTCATCAGCATGGATCACGAAACTAGCCGACTTGGAGGCAAAAATCCTCTTATAAAGCAAAGAGAGCCGAAAAAAAAAAAAAAACTCGTAGCTAATGTTAAATTAGAACACCAGCGAGCGACCGCACTTGGTACGGTACAACTCGTAAATTTTAAGGCAGAGCTCGGGTATAAAGTAGTGAGTAACCGCCTCTAAGCAAGGGCTAAGGCAGAAACATGCAATACACCGCCAATTCGGCTATTTCGATCCATGGCCCTGCTGTTTCGTGCTTATTATGCACTCATCAGTATGGAATGCGAAACTAGCCGAGTTGAGCCGAGGGGAGCAGTGTGAAGGGATTAAAATTTACGAGTTGTACCGTGCCAAGTGCGGTCACTCGCTGGTGTTCTAATTTCACATTAGTTACCAGTTTTTTCGGCTCTCTTTGCTTTATAAGAGGATTTTTGCCTCCAACTCGGCTAGTTTCGTATTCTATGCTGATGAGCATGGAATACGAAATAGCAGCATATTCCATGCTGATAATAAGCACGAAACTGCAGTTCATGGATCGAAATAGCCGAGTTGCCGGTGTATTGCATTCTACATAATGGGTTTGGCATGGTTTGAGTGCGGTTGACTTGTTGAAGATAATGACAGAAAATGTTTTCAAATATTGCTATGTTGTTTTATATATCACTCGGGTACCCGAGCCCAGTTAAATGAAATCTACTCGATTTAAGGCAGGATGGGTTTTTACTAGCACCATTAAGTTGGAAGACCATTTTAGCTCAACACACATGCCATAAGGACCCGTTTATAGGGTAGACATCCGTTCATGACACACTTTCACACACAGAAAGGAAAATTACAGGAGAGAGAGAGAAAGTACGTCCATGTCCGAGCCGGGATTCAAACCCGGGCCCACCGTATCACTATCAGACGTCTCTGACCACTAGACAAGGTAGCAGACGCTGCAAGATTTATGATCAAAATTTGTTTGTTGTTGTTTAATACATATTTTTTTTTCATTATAGGATCAACCGTTGACAACTGACCATGAAACCCTTCGCATGATTGTTTACATCGGATGTGCTGTAGCTATGGTCTTTCTCCTCATCACTCTTTTGATACTGCAGTTTATCAGGTAAGTTTTTTTTTCACATTTTTGAGTGGTATTAAGAGATTTGCAAATCGGATCTGCGTGCATTTCAAAATTATTGGTTATTATTGCTAAAGATTTTGGCATTCAAGCTCTACTTAGCTTGATTAAGGGGCAGTTTTTTTTTAATAGTTTAACATTTTTTAGTATTTTTACATCATTATTGTTTTTTTGCTGCATTACTCTGGCATATTGACTTTTACTCGGTCTTGTTTGAATTATTTCATGACTGACAGCACTGACTAGGGTTCTCATTTACGAATACGATGCAACGTAAGCATAAATATACTTTTATTCACAGGTCATTCAGAGACTAGAAGTCGTGACAAATAAATAAATATATAAATGCAATCTAATGAAATAAGCAGGAGAACACCGATGGAAGGTCACGGGAGGTCACTGTGACCTCCGAATAATTTCCGTATTCGTAATTTTTTTTAAAAGACGCCTAATGTTTTTTTCTCACTAAATGTTATGTATATACGACATAGTGCACATGCTCGTATTTTATCATTCGGTAAAATTGGAACTTTATAATTTCCCCAAAAGTTTGATCAGTTGATCAAAATCGACAAGTAGATTAAGCAAATAAAACAGATAAATTTGTAAGTGCCACAGAAATAAGAATTGACCATACATATACATCATCTTCTTGTTAAAATTGATATTAATGCTGGCTTTTTCTATTTACGTTGCTATTTAACCATCGCTAACCAATAATTTTGAAAAATATATTCCAGGCAATACTGATAAAATACTTTCTATATGCACCACGTACGTCAGATATCACGTGCCTCATTTTCTATCAATTACAAAGGAAAAAACTCTGAAAGTATAATAATAATAAAAAAAAACGTTTTCCCCCTTTTTTACAATGAAAATTTGTCTTATTTGACGAGAAGATTCATATTCGTTTCACTCTATTTTTGATTTTATAAAATTATATTTAAACTGTTTGATAATTTTTTACTTGAAAACTGAATTATTTTGTTTTGTTTTTTTCCCACAGACGTTCAAAAATTGATTTTTTAACTGATGCTTTTAAAATGAAGATAAGTGTGTTACAGAGATAGCTATACCTTGTAATGTTCTTTCAGAGAAGGAAAACATAATTAAATTTTGAAGTGTGTGTTCATATGTATATATGGTGAGCATTGGTAACAATACGAGAATACACACATTGTCCGTGATAAGATTTTTTAATTGATAATTTTCGTTTTTGATACCAGATGAAGCTTTATCTCTTTGTAATTATTTATATCAAGGCTTTAATAAAACTTCATATCATTTCAACTGTGTACAATCAACTTTTATCACATGAAACATTTCTTTTTTTACTCTCCAAAAAAAAAAAAACATCTTGTTATGTTCATCTAAGGATTCGTATTATCTTATGTAATTCATATTACGTGTAATTATAAACTCATTGTCCTTTATCATTTGAAAATGATAGCGTTAGAAATGTACTACAGAAAAATTAGCAATAGCAGTAATTAATATGAAGTGTAATTATTAAAATGATGTGAAGCAATTATTTAGAAAATGCTTCTCAGACAAGGCTTTGTTACTTAGAAGAGCAGAACTAGTAACACAAAAAAATTTCTCCATCATTTCATTATTCGTTCTGGAGTTGTATGCTGCATCCCAAAGGCGGATACGAGGGAAGCGCGATGGGGATGATTGCCCCTCCCTTGAGAGACTCTTTGGCAGTTTTTAGATTTTGAAGTTCAGAAAAGGCAATATTAATTGATCTTTGATGCTATTAAGTGAAAAGGTGCGGGAACTTGAGGCTCTGACCTGGAATTTTTTCGAAATGGAAGATCAAAACATTTGTAATCAACATGTGTTAACAAGTATGCATGGCGAAAAAAGTGGGCTAGTAAGAAAAAAAAATCAATCACCCCTCCCTTGGAACATTTCTGGAGCCGCCCTTGCTGTATCCCGATTGATCAGAAATATTAGCAACGCAGAATGTGTCTGTGCAGGCGTGCAGAAAAGAAACTTTTTTTCCAGCAACTCCTCGCAATCCATAACCACATTTCCCCAAGTTCTCTCGCTCCGCCACTTCAATAACTGGGTTGGCATTTTTCCTGACGACTCTTCCCTTTGCGGTGATTAAACACGAGCTGTCGGACAGGAGAGGAAATACTCCTCCAAGGGACCAACGAAGTATGCTGCTGCAGAAGCTCTTCTCCTAATAAACACCTAGAGGGGAGATTCTCTCCTTTTTTTTGTTCCTACTGAGAGAGACACGTTCTTGTCACTCTTCAGAAATATTAAATGCTCTGGGATTTTGAGCAAAGCAATATCTTTTCACTTATTTAGATTTTTATGGACGTATTTTTTGGATTTCTGATTCAGATTTGAAGATGCTTCAAAGGATATGAAGCGTGTGTAAAACTTTTCATGCCTTGGCATCTGTTGAAGAGAAACGCACTTGGCTTCAATCCGTACCGATATTTTTAGGATTGATATAATCGTTGCATTGAGGAAAAGAAATTATTATATTTCTTACGACGCTTAACGATTTCTTTAAAAAGCATTGATGATATTTTTAAAATTTATTTAACAAGCATTTTTTCTTAAACTTAGATCCCATTTAGGGAAGAAGTTTTTAATGCTTTTGAATAATTACATTTTATTGGTTTCTCTTGATTAAACTTACCCTTTTAGCGTAATGTCTATCTTTGTTGAGTAGTTTTCCATTCTAGAATCTTCGTACGAACATTTTGACCTTTTTTTTTACGCTGGATGAATTTGAACATCAAAGGAACAAATATGATAATGTAAGTGATGATTGAAGATAGAGTGAGTATTTTAGTCAAACTGAAACAAATTAAACTTATAAATATAGATCATATTAAATTGTAAATATTTACAGACCATAATTACAAGAAATAAATTGTAACCAGCTTGGTTGAAGAAAGAAACAGATTCGGCGCTTGCCGAGTTTAACTGGACGAATGTCCAACTGACTAAAGATCTGAAAGTTTTGTTGTCCTGCGCTTGCAGCGCTAGGAATGTCTTTTATAGTTCTTTTTACATCCTCCGCTCTCTGCTGGCGGCGTATTTGAATATTGGCGCAGACAGTAAGGGATGTTTTTAAATGTTTTGAAAGTCTCAAAAGTAATGTATTCTTTTAAGTTTTAAAACAACGCTAAGGGCTTTTAATGAAGCTATTTTTTCAGTTCCTTAGAAATTCTTAGTTTTACTTTTCGTGAAGAATGTTAAAGTATATAAATACTAATAAAGAACATGAAAAAAGCACAAATTTCACTCAACTTTAATGCATTTAAATATTTTCCAGTTTCTTAGAATACAATGTTCTATAATATTTATCATTTATGTTTGCGTTCAGTTAAGCAATGTTTATCGTTCCATAATATCGAGCACTTTATTTCAAAATGCTTCGTAAATTTAAAAATTAAGAAAAAGTAGTTTATTAGAAATGAGAAAAAAATGTCAAAGATTTTTTTTCTGCCAAAGCTAGAAATTGAAGAAAGAAAAGAAACGTAAAAAACGCTATAAATGTTTACAAATAAAGACATATGTCACCGAAAATACTTTCACTTTACTTAAAAAAAAAGTATGATAAGCTCTGAATAGATGTTCGAGAATTGCGCCAGTAGCCATTCGAAGCTTCATAGCATAAAAGCGGGGAAAATTTATTGGAACGAACCCTTCATTCTTATCACGCTCATTGTGACAAGGTGCGGAAAAGTTTCGTCTGTATCACCTGAGAACGAACGATTATTTAAAACTTACTGGTCTTTCCCTGCTTCGTATTTTTGATGCCAAGTATTTCTTATCGTCGTTGGCTGTTTTTTTTTAAATCTCTGTGTCGAAATATATTGCAGGCTTTCGAATTCTTTTCTCGGAATATTTGTACACCCTATGTATTCGATGGAAAAATATACGAACGAATTTAAAGTTTCAACTATGTCGGTTTTATTTTAATTGCAAATGTAGATCACGGTAATATATGTTCATTGTTATTTTTTCTCTACTTAATTAAATATTTTATTCATTTATAATACTAAGAATCTATTTGTTATTTAGGGGCATCAGTTAAAAAGAAAAAAAAAACAAGGAAAAAATAGTCAAAGTTCATATCTCTTAACTTGCAACAATAATGCTTTGAAACACAAAAAGCTTTGTCGAATGTATTTTTCTTTCAACTGATTTTTTGCCTTGTCTCCAAACAGGATTTTTTTTTAATTTAATGCTGATGTTTATGTTTTTACCTTTTACTGCAAAAGAGTTCATGATTATTATTATTTAGTGTTTCTTCGTGTATTTTAGTCTGTGAGCCATTCTGATAAAGCTTTCACATACAGTGAAAAAGCACTAAAATGTGGTATTAGTTATCGTTGAGGAGCATTTTTTATTAGTAACAGCCGACTTTTCAATGTAATCCTGCTGCTTAGCCAGTGTTAGAATATTAGCATTTGGCGACTAAAATTTTTGATTTGACGCTTTTTCCAACCCTAGGCACTCAATTTGACGCCTAAAGTTTAAGACCACATTGAAGTTTTTTCTTCCGACTTGATACCCTTAATTAACCTCCAGGGTAAATTTGTATAAATATTTTTCAACTAGAATCAATTTTGTTTTTAGGAAAATCTGTATATTTTACAGCTATTTTTAAATATACTTAATATATATAAAACTACACTACCGATAATGTGTAGCATTTTTATTTAATAAATATTCTTTTAATATTGGGATACATATACATTTGATATATTAAAAATGGCATCTAAGTTATTCATTTTGAATTTCAGGAACTTTTATTAGGTGTCCTCATGACACCTAAATTTCAATTCCCATTTCTAACACTGTATTTAGAGTAACTTTGCCCCCGAACGTCTTTATTTTAAATGCTCCAAACACGTGCTGTCATTGAGTTATAGCAACTAAGTGAAAACCTTAAAGCATTCCATAGTTATCCAAAACAAAGAACTAATAGCTATAAAGCCATTTAAAATGAATTGTTAACCTAATTACAATTTATATTGCAGTTAAGGGTCTCTTTAAAACCTGAGAGAAATGAAATGTGTAAGAAATTATTTTTAAAAAAATAGTGCAATTTTAAACAATAACAATAAAGTTATATAAAAAAAGAAAAGTCATATTAAACAATGGTTCATTTTAGTATTATTTTCTTTGTAGTATTATATTAGTCCTACTAATAATATTCTTCTTTCATGTAATAATTTCTTTTAGTATTGTTTCCTTTGCATTATTCCTTTTAGTATTATTTTTATTTGGTGACTAACTTGTATTTTTGATGATTGAAATTTCTTCCTAAATTCTAACTGAAGTGGTAGTTCATACAATATACCTTTTAAAAGTTCAAAAAATAGTTGTCTCAGCTTTACGTTATTTTCTTGCAGAATCTAAATTTTTCATCTTCGTTTTTCCTGTTGCCTTAAGAATTACTAATTATTTTTTTTTCAAATAAAAAGATGGATTTTTTTTCTTAAACATTCTTTCAAAAAAAAAAAAAAAGCTCATGAAGATATAATTGAGTAAAAAAGTCAAGATTCATCAATTTCTTGAAAACTAATTGATATAAAAAATACAATCTCTTCAAAAATCTATATATAACTGCACTAAAGTTCAAACAAAAGCCCTATCCTTCTTTCTTTCTTCTCCCTCTCACACTATTTTCCAGTTTAAAACCATTTTCACCAGCAAAGCTTTTTCATGCCAACAATGACAAACTGCAAACACCGTGTTTAGGCCAGTCCCAGAGTTTTTATCGAGAAATGGGCTGCATTTTATTTTATTTGCAGTATTTTTCTCCCACACTTGCTTCAAAAAAGACCACGAGAGCTTTCTAGATGACAAATGTTATGGTCGGTTTCGGTGCCTGGAGGCGTGTCTTGATGCAGGACAGTATCTATCTGCCTCCATCTGTGATCTTCAGTTGTCGAGAAGACCCTTTGTTGTGGTGTTCTTCTCGGAGGAGATTTTATTTTGTTAACGCGTTGCGTCATTTCTTACGTTTCGGGGATTTATGAATTAGATCTTTGGGAGAAACTTGCGGGATGAAATGCAAGGAACTGCAAGAGAAGATTTTCATTTCAGACATCTGTCCATGATTTTTCAGAATATTTTATATTCGGCGTAAATGTGGCATGTTACTGTCATGTGTAAATACTAATTGTCAGTTTTTTTTTCGCGGTGCTAGATTTTAAAAGAGAGGAACTAAGGTTAGGGGAAAGTACACCAAAACAGGATAGCTTATTTGCTCTTCAATTTATTTCTTATTGTGTACAAGGTACATTCCAAAGCTAGACTTAATTTAAAAGTATACACCTTTTACACTTCTAAAATACCCTTGTCGTTACATATGTTCAATATTATTTATGTAAAAATACTGGTTTCACAAAGTCTTATACGATCCCGTTTTACCCTACCAAAGGTGAGTAAAACGGGATAGGGATTTGTTTGAAAATTATATAACACAGAAAACGCATAAAAATGTGTCATCTTCTTCGTCTGCTTGGGAATAAGCTTCATGGGCCCATCCCTGGTAGCTCGAGCATTATATCCAGCTTCCTTCTCCAGATTTCGATTCAAGATACAGGGCGTTGCAGAAAATACATACTTCATCTTTTCAGCTTCATCCTCTGATGACGAAGATGTCCAACCTTGGCTTCCTGATGATTTTTTTTAGCTTTTCTTGTGTTACGTGCATTTTCTTCGATTTTTGCAAATTATGATTGTGGTTGTTTTTTTAGGTTCAGAGTGATATTTTTAACTTTATCTGCTTGTTTTGCACTTGGTTTTCGTTTACGTCTCGCTTGTTTCGTCTTCGGAACATTCAAGAGACTTGTTTTGGCTGCCCCTGTAATGTGTTTAAAGCGTTCGCACCGAGCGTTTTATCACAAAACTCTAGTTTAAGAAAACCTCTATTAGTCTTTCTGTGAAACGGACTTCTCTCAATACTTTCTTTTAGTATCCTAAATTGTACAATTCAAAATCTTGCAAGTGAACATAAGAATTAAAATTAAATATAAATTAAATATATATTATTAATAAAAACTTTTTCTTTACAATAACGCAATACAAGATTTCAACTATAATTAGTTTTTTTTTTACATTAAACTTCATTGTCTTCATTAAAATGAAGTTTTCATTTTTAGTTTTGAATCCAAATCCTGTGTTACCAATTAAATTCAACATTCGACAAACCTTGAACAGATGTTTCAAATTATAAAACAAAATACCAATCCAATGAAGCCCGGAAATAAAACTGTGCATTAATGTCGAAGAGTTGTTGATTTAATCTGACTCCGTTTTCATCGGAAATTTTCCGCCAATTTAAAGCGGGAATGCATAGGTTTCCGATTTAATTTTCCTCTGGAAAAATAAACTTACCTTTGCTAACTCTTTAAAATTCCAAACTTATGTGGGTGATATTGAATACTTTGAAGCAAGTATTGATGTTTGAATTTACGTAAAATGTCATTCCAGGAAAATCAAACTTTTAAACATTCATCTTCGTATTGCCTAATTTCAGTGCAGTTAAGCAAATAATCTTACATCATGATGGATTTACGCTACAAAAGACAAGGCCGTGTTTGAGTTAATACGAATTGGTCTTTCAAGTCTTAAAGCTTAAGCATAATAAATGTTGATTTGTATGAAAATCATCAAAAAAGAGACAGAAATAGTACATTAGAATTAAACAAGCAAATTATTGAAGTTGGTTTTATTGAAACTCTATTTTAAAATGTAGGGCGTGTATGTAGTCGCTTGCTTTTAAAACGCCAGTTATTATTAAAATGTAAACGCATTTATAAAAATTGTATGCAAGAGAGTATGAGAAATGTATATTTCTTAATCATTAAGGATTAACCCATTTATGCCCTTTAGCCTAAAAAAGGGACGCTTGCTAGTTACTGCATAAAAAAAACCTGTAATGGGTATATCATTTTACTAAAGCTGTTTTTCACAAGTTAAATAGTCATTCTTCTTAAGAAAACCAGTAAGAGCCACAATTCTATTTGGGCATCAGAGTTTATTTATTGACAGCTATTTTCAGACAAATCAGTCAAGCAACGATCCAGCATGGGTTGCCGCAGAAAGTAAGTTTTTTTTGCGGACTTATTTTTCATAAAATTGAACTATTATTCAACCGTGACGAGATGGCCGGTGTCAATCAAATGAGAAAACGACTCCATTCCTTAAAATAGGTAGAGAAGGAAGAAACTCCAGTGTGCCATATTTGCAAGTTTAGCGACATTTTGGCGAAGTGATAAGTTTTATGAAATATTAAATAATTCTTCGAGCATTACAGCAAACCATTTGAAATTTATCGTCTGAAACATAAATTGCACTTACTTACACTATTTAATGCAGCCACAACTACATTTGGCGATTAAGTGAAAACAAATCTTTGCTTTCTTTATTGCAACCCTTGTGTTACCATTTTGTTTTTAAATTTTAATGAACAGTTGGAGGCGTTTAGTCAATTGCCAATGGCTGCGGAAAAATATAAAACTAAGACCCACCTACTTTCTTGTATCCAATGAGAAATCTTTCTCGATTGTGCAAAAATTAAAATATTTTCCTCTTTGGCTTGACCAATTAAAGGTAAGCAAGGTGACGTATTCAAGCTTTATAACCAATGCCGCAATTGTGAATCCCATTCCTCAATTTTCATCTGCGTATCACCCCTTCCCAAAAATGGATAATCCTAATAAAAGGAGGAGTCATAGGCTATCTCTGCGAAGTTAAATTATATTTTAAAATGATTTGCTTAAAATTGATCACAGATGCCTTCTGTAATGTTACTTTGCAAAACTTAAGGCAAATAAGGTCGCATTTTGCTCACATATCTGCAAAATATCTCATAAACTGGACGTTAAATAACTTAATAAATATGGCAACGGCGAACTATTTTAAGCCTAAAATGTATGTAAACCATTCCAAGTAAGAGTTTTAAGTAGATAAAAATTAAAAAAAAAAACCTGGGCATAAATGGGTTAAGATGTTTTAAAAGCGCTAAATTTTTCACATAATTGATGCAGCAGCATCCATCGTAACTTATTTCTACAATGAAATGCTATAGTTGGAAAAGTCAAAGTGAACTAGAGGAAGATGGTAACTAGGTGAAGAAAGTGTCGATGCATTTTTAAATGAATCGTGAAGCGTAAAATAAAATGCTTACACCAATTTCAAAGCTGCAATTGTGGAAGAACTAAAAAAAGTTCCTGTGTTTCTTAAACGAGGTTTTGACCCATGAAACAAAATACTAAAACATACTTGAAGAGCTCGTATGAAGTAAGGTGTGCTATAATATATTTATGTATTTGTAAAGCGTAGAAAAGAAGAAAATGAAGGCATTTCAGGAGTGTCTTTAAGGGGATGGTAAAACATAAAATAAATGTTACAATGTATATGTAAAACTGAAAAACAAGGTTAGATGTAAAGAAAATTTATATAGATTTCTTAAAAATCATTGTAAGTAATAAAATAATTTGTTAAATTGCCGGTGGAAAATTTAAATAAGTGCATGTATGAAGAAAACTCCGTTTCGTTTTAAAATGAATTTGGAGATGATGCTTGATACTTATTGCTGAAAAAGCATTAACCTTTGCTTCTGTTATTTAAATTTTCTAATTCCACTTTTTTACTACCCTTTCATTTAAAGTACTTATGAATAAATAAATATGTATATACATTTGTATAAATACATTCATGTGCAATGAGCTGGTCTGTTTTTTGCCCTATTAATTTTCAAAACTCATCCATAAACACATGCAACTTCTAGAAAGTAATTCTTCCGGGCTATGCAAGCAAAATGTATTTTGTTTTTGAGCAATTTCCTCTGTCTACCGGCGAATTACATTATTTTTCCTTCAAGGCAATTTCATTTAAAATAATTCCCTCTCTTCCGTAAGAAATGACATGTCTGGTCCTAAGCTGCGTTAGAAAGCCATAGGTAATAATGAAAAGAAATGCAAATAATAAGAAAACTACTAAAGAACTTTTGAGCGTGAGTTAAGTGCTCCAATTTGATAGAAAGCGCTAAGTAAAATAGCACCGGAAAAAAATTATAAGGAAAAAAATCGTAAAGCGCTGTTTAAAAAAAAATCCATTTCGTATTTTTAATGGAGAATGCTTAAGTGATTAAAAAAAGATGGAGAAGGGAAAAACTTTTTATTTCTTTGTTTTTTCCTGAAAGAGAATCATTTAGATAAGCGGAATTCGACGGAGAAAAGGAAATGCAGACTTATTGTTTTTCCGAAACACAAAAGTATGCTTTGGATACAATAAAAGGTTGAAGGGAAATTTACAAAAGTGAAAAAGATTTCCCCCTCTTGCTCTTTCTTTAATAAAAGAGCTTAGTTATGGCTAAACAATTAAGCTTCAAAGGCTTTCAAATAGCCCAATCGAAGGGGTTTGCTTTGGGATTTAAGTGGAAATTATCCGTAATATCTGAGCATCGTTTAGAAATAAGTCTTAAGGGACTGGAGATAGATTTTTAACTGAAACTTTTTTTTTTTGGCATTTTGAATTTTAAATGTTTAACAAATAAATCAGCTAATTTTTAAATCTGATGGATGCTAAAAATAAAGTAGTAATTTTAATGTTTTCCTTTGGTTTACTTTGCCCCGATTCAACTCATTCTTTGATTGCAGATAAAAAAAGTTCAAAAATCTGCATTACCTTAAGAAGGTCAAGGCATAATAATTTTTAAATATTTTTTTTTACATTTTTGTCATCGATTGTACTTTAGCTTTATTGTACAAGATTGCTTATTTGGTTTACGCTGAAAATAAAGAAGGAAACAAACGTCTAATTTCATCACATCCCTAACTTTAGTATGGAGAGAAAGCGTGCCATTTAAGAACTGTCTTAGTAGGGAAAAACGTCACACAGAAAAAAAAATATGTGGAAAATCGTGTCGCATAGCCAAAATTGAGATAAAAGTTTTTAGAATTTATTCTGAGCAATTGAAACTTTTTCAGCATTTGCATGTCAAGGTATAAATACTGCTGATTGCATACGTCGTAGAGGTGCAGCTATCATCCGTATTTTTTTCATGTATACTCTTCTAAAGTCTAAAAGGGGAATCTGGCTATGCATAGTTAACCTGGCCTTTTTGAGACATTTTGTACAATATCAGACACTTATTCACTTTCTTTCAATGCTTTTAACTTTATAAAGAGTGTTGGATACCTTTTTTCAAACTATATATTACTCAGCGAAAAAAGTTTGTTATTGTTTTTTAAATACTAATTTTTGTAAGAAGAATTATGTATGACCATTCATATATATTTTCCGTACGCAACTATAAATGCGTATACTGTTACGTAAGAATTAGCATAGTTAATTGCGAACTTTAACACAAATTACACATTTTAGCAAAAACGTCCTCGAAGTTCTTTCCCATATAAGTACAGAACAGAGTTACAATTCATCGAACTGGTATGGGAATTTATTGACATTTCCTAAGCCTTTCAATAAGTGTAGAATTTCATTTTAGTGGATGTGTTTTTCAAAAAAACATCCCTGCGAACGTTATCTTTTACATTTACCGAAAGAATTGCAATTAAAAGACATTTTTTCCTCTTAAAATGCCGTTTAGCTCAAATACACATAAGATTCCCACAAAAAGCCACTATCTTTTTAGTTCAACTCATTACGATTAACAAAATTACATCTCCTGCCGTATAAGAAAAAGAAACGAAATTTTAAAAATCGATCGATCTTAAAACACCTCTGCTGCCGAAAAACCTCAAGAGATCCCCGAAAAAAAAAAAAAGAAAAAAAAATCCGATTCAACTGTGTAATCTTCCGAAACTGTACCCATGAGAGTTCGGGGTAAGTTCGCTAAACTGCGTGGGGGAGGGGGGCGAATACGAGAAAGGCGTCATCATCGCCATCGATAACTTCTATCGCCTGCAATCGCTTTCCGAATCTCCCCCCTAATGGCAGACGATGAATATTTAAGCCCCGTCTTTTCTGCGCGTCTTCCCTCTGACTCCGAGCTATTATTCTTGGTTAAAGAAGGAAAACGTCAGCTGTGGTCCCGGGTTTTAAAGATGGAAATCCGGCTATATTTTCAGGTGAGCCCGGTCGTTTCTCTCGCCCTTGATTGGCTCCATGCGCGCGGAAAGTTATACTTTCCCGATTTAACTTTTTCGGAGGGGGAAGAAAATGTGAAATGTTTTAGAATGTGACTAGTTTTTCCTTTAATACTTGTTCTGCGATAACATTTGTCTTGATCATAGTTTTTTTTCTTCTCTCAATGTTATGATTCATTGAAAAGGATGTTATCATTCATTGAAAAAAAGCATGGGTAAATTCATTGAAATTTACACATGCCTTTTTAAATAATAAAAAAAAAAAATCATTATTTTGTCCTATAATTATTTTTGTTTCATCGAATACGCACACGTGTTGTAAAGACATATATAATTTACTATTGCACATATGTGTGTGAGTGTAAGTAAATTAAAAAAAAATGCAATGCCTGTATAATGCACCTCTGGTAAGTTGACCTCCGACAAAGACAATGGGGGGGACACGGGTAACAGAAAATCATAATTTACACTGTACTGAGTTGAGTTACTTCCGCAGTTGCTATGCAACAGTATTCCAACTCGAATTCGCGGCAATAACCTTTTCTTAATGCTCGAAAAGAGGGAAACATTGTCAAGATCTTAGCTCAATTTTTCGGTGAAGTACTGTACAAATATAAATAATAAGGAAAACAAACAAAATCAAGGGGTCTTTGATAAAATATCATAATTATAAAATAATACACTGCAAGAATTTAGTCGTACCACTACTGTAGATCACGGAACATTTATACGGTGAGTGCTTAACACAAATAAATATATATATATAATATATATATATATATATATATATATATATATATATATATATATATATATATATATATATATATATAAAATAACAGAATTGTAAGAAGAAAAAACGAAGAGACCACACCAAAAGCCCATAGATGCGCAAAGCAGCTAAACTACAAAGCCAAGTATATAATAAAACAAATAAAAAATAATAATAATGAAATAGAAATGTGCCCTAATGTGCCATTTTCTATTTCATTATTATTATTTTTTATTTGTTTTATTATATATATATATATATATATATATATATATATATATATATATATATATATATATATATATATATATATATATATATATATATATATATATATATATATATATATATATATATATATATATATACATATACGGATGCACATAAAACGTTTAAAGCTATAAACCAGGTTCGTTTAACATGGTTTTATTATTGTTTATTCATCTATTTATTTTTGTCTTTGTTAATGTAGATTAACTATTTATATATTTATTTAATTTGATTGGAGAAATTTAATGCATCTCGATACGCTGTCTTTTAAACACAAATGCACATAACTTGTGCTTCATTGAGCTCATGATGTTTCCATGATGGAAGAATATCAACTTTGGGAGACACAACGTGGATGATTTCAAGTTGTTTATCAGAGTTGAAAAGTGCACGTCTTTTAACATATAATACTCCACAGGGTTGAAAAAAAAAAATAAAACTTTGCAGTCGAGTTTTCTTTTTGAACTTACTTTAACCAATTTATGCCCCTTTTAGTTTTTTTTAAATAATTTTTTAAAATTTTTTTCTGCTTAAAACTCTTACTTGGAATGGTTTACTTATATTTTAGGCTTAAAATGGTTCGCCGTTGCCATATTCAGTAAGTTATTTAACGTCCTCTTTATGGGATATTTTGCAGATATGTGAGCAAAATGCGACCTTACTTGACTTTACTTTTGCAAAGTAACATTACAAAAGGCATCTTGATCAATTTTAAGCAAATCATTTTAAAATAGTTTAATTTTATGAAAAATAAGTTCGCAAAAGAAACTTACTTTCTGTAGCTACCCATGCTGGATCGTTGCTTGCCGGATTTGTCTGAAAATAGCTGTCATTAAATAAACTCTGATGTCCAACTAATGGTTATAACTGTGGTTTTCTCAAGAAGAAGGACTATTTAACTTGTGAAAAACAGCTTCAGTAAAATGACACACCCATTACAGGTTTTTGTATGCAGTAACTAACAAGCGTCCCGTTTTTAGGCTACTGGGCATAAATGGGTTAATATAATTGGCAAATGATTAAATCCTCCTCTGTGAGGGAAAAAATGAAAAGAAATGCATCACTAATGTGAGAGTCTTTGTTCCTGCTGATAAACACATCCACATGCTCATTTTTTTTTTTTTTTTTTTTTTTTTTACATTTTAAAAACTTAAATGAATCATGATCTTAGTTGATGATCGCATTGCACGCTTTCTATTTATTTTTTAATTTCGACTCGGATTAAACGACTGATATTATGAGGAGTTCGCGTGCAGTAAATTAGCATTTAAAATGCATCTCCTATGATTTTTTTAATCGTAATTTCAAGTTGCATAATGCTTTTATTTTAAAGTGCACCATCGTGGTTTATTTCGTGTCGAAGGATTATTACTGATTCGTGGCATTTTGGTATCTACATTCATTTAGTATTTAAAAAAGTTCGTAGTTTTGCTCATACTAAAGGAGAAATTTTACTCTTTTTGTTTTTTTCTTACTTAAGTAAACTCATATGCTCATCATGGCTTTGTGATCTGTTAAGTTTTTCGCTGTTACTTTACAGTTTTAACCCTTTTATTCGTTTTATTTAAGTAATCAAGTTTTATATTGCTAATGGCCACAGATTTTGTTGTTGTTGTTGTTATAAGCATGTTTACATTTGAAAGAAACGTGTGAATGTGTTTGATACTTGAAAAACGTAAGGCGTTTGGATTAAAGGCAAAAAATATTTTAGCTTAAAATCATATGATTGAAATGCAATCAGCAGTTTTAAAGTTTTCAAATGCTTAAAACATTCATTTATACCTTCTTTAATATTCAAGCAAAATAAATAAATCTTATAATTCATTATACAATGTTAAATGATGAAAGCTTCAAAGCATTAAAAACAACATTTTTGATCATTTTTCATTAAAAAGTGTGTAGAATTAAGTCCATCGGTGTATATTCAATAAAAAAATATCTGGGATTCCATAATATATTTTTTATCAAAAACTTGGTTCTTATTTTATGTTATCATTTTTTAAGCTTCTAATAATATATTTTAAGTTTTTCTGTTTTTTTAAAAGTAATCTATTTAGCTATTTGTGTATTATTGAACCAAGTTTTTACTTCTTTTCAAGAAATGTTATTATTATCACTCTTAATATGCTATTTATAGCACATCAATACTGTGTGCTATGCACATATCATGTAATTAGACGCAAATGTATCGCAAAAAGCAGTTTTGTTGCTTTTCACGTTTCGCGAAAATCGTCTGCTTGGTTAACAGCACTGTTTAAAAGCATCAACTTCGGATTATTATGTTTTTTAATGAGATGCGCAAAGATAAAAGCTTTGAACAGCAGAAAAGATTGGAACATAAATATTTGTCTTTCATTTGTTTATTCATTAGCAAGAGTGAGTTATTAAAATGTTTTAAAATTATTTTTAATTGTTCGACTGAAAAATGAGAAATGCAAAATAGCAAAGGAAATATGCATATAAAATTTATTATTTTCTCATTTTCTCACACATTACTCCTTTTTGCTTTACACTCAAATCATTATTCTTCAAGTTTAAAATTCCACTAGTTAAATATTATCTTTTACTTCTTAATTCCTAAGACTCTAGATAATTATATTTTCTTACGCCCGTGATAAATATCACCGCTATCTCGGTAAAAGATTTTTATTCCGGCACATTCTTTTTGTGTGGAGCAGACACGTGAAGCCCGTTTAAATTGCAGCCTCATTTATTTCTATAAATGAGTGCATTATGGCACGCTCTTTTAAAGAGTGAATGCGTAAGAACTAATTATTGCCGCCATTTATCATTTGCACTAACCACGTGACGAAGATGTATTCGCTTGGAGTAATAAGCGGGAATGTTGATGTCAAAGGCTGTGCGGGATATTTCCTCTTCAATTCTTCCTGAAATTTGGGAATGGTGGCGACTGTTGCATTTGAAAGGAATGGAAGTGGAAGTTTTTATTCTGAGGCTTACTTTTGAGAGAATGTGCTTGAAGGAATTGGCTACGATTTCTTGAAAAGTAGGGGATGCATTTCTGAGTCAGTTTGAAATATTGGTAATGTCTCATGGTGAGAAAGAAGTATACTGTAAATGAAAATGCGTTATTTAATAGAAATAAATACATAAATCTTTGATAATACGTAACATTAATTGTTTTGTAATGAAATAAAGAAAATGAACAAAGAAAGAGGAATTGCGATTTGTAAAACATTTACTTTATTTAATTTTTTACATCAAGCTAATGCTGTCGAACTTTTAAATCAACATTTCAATTGACATTCTTCATAGCAAATACATTAAGTACATTTCGATCAAAATGTTATTTTACTCAATTCATGATCGCTTTCCTCTAAAAATTTCTCGAACTGAACTCTGTCATTTTATTAAATCTATTTATGTACTGGTTTACATCGAAATTAAAAACCAGTCTATTAAGACAGTACATGATAAATTGAATTCAAAAGTCATTTAGATACATTTAAGATGCACATCATTAAAAAACAAAAATAATTATCGATGAAAATGGTTTGCGATTTTTGAAATTTTTACAATATTGCATTTTTGCAGAATAATTGGCAATGCTATTCTATGAATGCTTTTTTTATATTTTATTGCGCTCATTAGATTTTTTTAAAGCTATATATACGATCCATTGAATTATCTTCTTAAAATTCAATCTGCGAGTGTATGTGTGTGTTTTTACTGGCAGCAAGTCGTCTGCCAAAAATAAATAAATAAACTATTAAAAAACTGACTTTTTTGCTAATAACACTTCTTACTTGCATTATTTTTATTTTTATGGAAAAATAATTCTATGGCATGATAGTGCTCACACTTTTCAGAAAATAATTGCATTATTTTTTCACTGCTAGTTCCCGAATCTAAATAGCCTCAGAAAACATATGATTAACAATATTGAGCAGACTTTATACAAAGACATATTTGTGTTCCAACGTTTTGAAACAAGGAAGAAAATGAGAAATTTTAGTTGCATGGTTTCATTTTTTTTTTTTTCTCTTCTCTCTCTCTTTTTTAAGAATGTCTTTTTTTTTCTGGTAATGTATGATTCATGTAAGATCATCAGATCGGTGGTTATTTCGTCGGTCAGTTTGCTTAGCCATTCTGGGAGGGGTTAAAAGTTATATTTCAAGAACCTAATTGCCGCGTCCGAGAGAGCGACAAGGGTTAAACGAAGGGGAAGTTCGGCCATTTTCTGGCTCTAATTGCTCGGGAAGAATGCTGCTCACATGAAGAGCCTGAGCTATGTAATGGCTCTTGTTTGATTGGACGGAAGCGTTTGGGCCAGGTTTACGTGCCAGGTTTGCAAAATCCCTTTGTTTATTGGCTCCTTTTTGGATAAAGGATTAGGCTCCTTACCAGATGTTGCAAAGTAGAGTGTTAAAGTACCATTTGGCGAGAAACGTATGTTGCTGGAGCAGAGTTTTGTTGCTGCTCAGTGGCTCGGACAGTCTTCAGTGGGAATTGATGGGAGCGTGTGAGAAAGCACTGAGGTGGTTTGCAATTAAAATTCAAGGTAACGCAAGATGATTTGTCTTTGCTTTGTACTATGACATTTAATTTGTTGTTGCGGTACAATTTAACAAAGCCAGCACTTTTTTTAATGTCAGTTCAAGTGGAAATTATGTGGATATGTAGATTAAAGTACTTTTTTTCCACACTTTTACTTTGTCTCTTTATAATTACAAAGTCGTAGATTGACAAATAAGCATTCACTTTATTGTTTACTCGTAGCTTTTATGGTTTCTGTTGACAACTTTAAATTTATTATAAAATAGATTTTACTTCTCAAAAATTCAATATTTTCTTGTTATGAATATGTCACTGAGGTGCAGAAAATGAAAGGAAAAAAGGCTTATCTTTTTAATAAAAGAATCAAGAAAGGATTTTTTAAATATTTGTTCAAGTTTTCAAAGTGAGTTAAGTGTAAAAATTTTGAAAGAGAATGAACTGAACAATAGAGAAAAGATATTTAAGAAAAGTAATTAAATAAAATAATATTGAGCACTGTTTCTTGAAAAGAATTTAGTTCTGCTTGTATAATAAACTAAATTTTATGTAATTAAAGTTGATAAATATTAATTTATTTTATTCCTTTCATTACAAATTTTTAAAAAAGTCATATTAACAAGAAAAACACAATAAAATAAGGCAGTCCCGTCATTTCAGGTTTTTCCGGGGGGGGGGGGTCAAATGCAATGCAATTTCATCGGAAAACCCCCAAAAATAAGCTCACTTTTATGTAAATACATTGATTTCTCAAAGTCAGGGGAGGAGGGGCAATTGACCTAAAAACCCTGACCCCCCTTAATGACGTGCCTGAAATAAGGCTACTGCATTAAATTAATAAATAAGGATTTTATTTCTGTATTAAAACATAACGAATTTAATTTTCGTGTTAGTTTTGCTTCAAAAGAGCGAAAAATACTAAAATAGGATTTTATTTCTGTATTAAAACATAGCGAATTTAATTTTCATGTTAGTTTTGCTTCAAAAGCGCGAAAAATACTGAGCATCTTACACCATACTCGTATTGGGTAAAAAATTAATATTTTTAAAAAATACCGTTTTTCTAATTTTCAATTGAACTATTGCGTAATAAAATTAATTTAAAATTCTTTGCTAGTTTCGTTGTTAACCGTACTGCATTGATAAAAGCGTTTACTAAATTTGGTTAAAATTATTATTTGTATGCTTACATCTCATAGTAAAGCTAAAAATAAATGTGACCTTTATCTTATGTTAATATTAGCTGGCCTGTATTTTGAAGCTTTGCAGCATTTTCTCTTACTAACTGAAAAATTGATTTATTTTCAATAACGAACAAAATCTAACAAAAACTTCTATCTAAACATCATTTTTTTGAAAGTTCACCACTTTCAAGAAAAATCTCTACCCGGTTTTGTTTTTAATCTCGATAATGGGGAACAAAGTTAAACTTCCGTCAATCTTTTTCTTTCCAATTAAGGAGAAAAATCGATTTTACCTTATTCTCTTAAAGACACCCGACTTCCTTTAAAAAGCCATCTCGCAAGAAATATAGAAAATGACAAAACCGTCGGGGGAAAAAATAACAACTGCCTGCTTTTATTTTTCCCTCTTGAAGTTAAAAACATTTGAAAATGTTAAAAATATGACAGTTTTCTCTTCTAATTTCGAATCATTTTCTTAGCATTTTAAGAAATAAATGCTGAAGTTTTTGTAGAATCTTAGCTGACCACAGTCACAGAATTGCAAAAAGTACTTTATTTGGACAGACATTAATGCACGAATGGGGGAAAAAAGGGAAGAAAAAACTCCTTGTCTTTTGGAAACTTATCCTAAAGCGTATCATTTGTCTTCTTATGTTTTATCATTTATCATGCCGTTGAAAAGTCATTTTTTCCCTAACAGCTTTATTTTCCCCTGAAGTAAATTGCCGCAGTAAATGGGAAATGGGGATCTTTTTCATTTATTTTTACGAGCAATTTTCTCTTTTTTTTTCTTACGCAAAAGAAAAATGCTGGAAAATAAGCGTGAGGTTATTAACGTAATTTTTATTAATTAAACAGTTAATGTGATCTACCTGTCAGTTAAAATTTAACAAAAAAGTGAGTAAAGAGGGGCATAGATTGTTTGTTCGGCACTTTCTTACCTTATGTGCAAAACCTTCTTGCAGTTTGCATATCAAATAAGATAATAGTTAGAACTCCTTTTTGTTTAAAATTTCTGGAGAACGTTTAATTATGTTCGGAAAACATACTATATCACGTTTATTGGTTAAATTGTTGGGAAAAAACGATCTTTGCTTAAAGCATCCTAATATTCTTTATTTGAAAATTTTAGGACTTTTTAGGAAGTAATTTCTGTCGAGAAAAAACGTAAAAATCCAAAATATATTTTTTACATCTGTACATTAAACAACCACAACAAAAAAAGAAAATTTATGTATTCAAGGTTATATTTTGTTTTTGTTCCTAATAATTAGAATTTTTTTTAAATGATAACATATGGCTGTACACAGTATTGTCCTATGTCAGATGGACAGCAAGATAATATAATTAACTTTTGATAAAATGTAACGATCAAAATATATTTATGTAAATACTTTGCAAGCCCTTTTTGTCTTTTAGTTCTTTGATCTTAGAGGTAATAAATTAACGAAACTTTCAAATAACTGTCGGGTTCTTTTTGGTAGTCGTCAAATAACTCCTAAATCATTATTTTGCTGCGTTACAAATTAACAAGCTTTGTCTTTTCCCCAGGTGTCTTCGCACAGAACGGGTTACCATCCACAAACACCTGTGTCTTTGTCTGTTGCTGGCCGAAGCTGCTCTCGTTGGTGGCTTAGAGCAAACCGAAGAACCGAAACTGTGCTCAGTCTTGGCAGGATTCCTACATTACCTCCTACTGGCAGCATTCGCATGGGCTTTCCTGGACAGCTTCCACCTGTACATTCTGTTGGGAGAGACCGAAATGCATCCCGACAAATGGAGAGTTAAATGGTACTCGTGCGTCGCGTACGGGGTACCGCTCATTGTGGTGGCTGTTTCTGCACTCATAGACCCTGCCAGCTACGGGACGGAGAACTATTGCTGGCTCAGAGTGGACAATTATTATGTGTTTAGTTTCGGTGGACCTGCAATAGCCTGCGCTTTGGTGAGTCATCTTCGCATTTTGTACGCAATTTTTCACCTTTCATAAATTTTATCATTTTTTCCTGGATGCATTTTCTTTAATGTGGCTTTCGGCAATTGAAGGAGCAAGTAGATAAAAGTGATGCGTGACAATTTTTTAAATTTCTAGAAAAAGCTTTCAAAAAAAATGTTGTGTTATTTTTTTTAATGGATATTTCTCAACGGGTAAAACGGGGTCATATTCTTAGTTACTAACCATTTCTGTGACGAAGGGGACATGATACTGATGGACTTATCACCTTTATCCATGGTAAAATGTAAGTTTCAAAAATTGTCACATACTGTCGTCCCCGCTTAATCGGGTAACGGATAAACGAATACCACGCTTATACGAATAAAACATCCTGGAACCGTGTCGAAGACGCAATGTTAAAGATCTCCGCTTAAACGAATACCCCTCTTAATCGAATAATATTTCTCGGAACCGACAGTATTCGTTTAAGCGGGGCCGACAGTATCACCTTTATCCACATGCCTTTTCAATTCATACTTTCCTTTAATGATCTCTTAAATAGTTTTAGCTATTTTTTTTAGGGTTAGGGTACTTATTAGGTTTACGCCATGATTTCAGGTAGAGCTTTGAGATGGCATGTATTTGGTGTGTATAAAAAGAAAAGAGAAAGCAGCATGCTAAAAATTCACAACCAAAACATTAATCAACGTGGCGCATTATTAGAAATCGTAATGGAAATTTTAAGCTCGCGTAACCTGTTCGTTAAAAATTAATAGCTTCGGTGAAGTAGGAAAAGTTCTAAAATAAGTAGATTAAGTTATTTTAATTTTCCGCAATATTAAAAACTCTTTCGAATTTATCGAAGACTTTATAAATCAGATCTCAGAACATGATTAATTGCTATTTTTTTGTCTCCCCAACCCCGCATTTTTTGATGTATGTGGGTGCAAAGATTAAATTTAATCCCATTGCAAGTTTTAGAAGCTTAAATTTTTTTATTAGTTCTGAGTAATTGTATCAAATATTTGAGACACTAATTTGCTTTCTCGTTTTTAATTTAGACTCAAATTGCTTCTGTCTCTTAAATTTTGACTTTTGTTTTTTAATTTGTCCCTTAGGTAAAAGTGAAAAACAGTCAATAAAACTTTTTTTCAGCAACACAACAAAAACCAGTGCATGAGATCATGAAATTAAACAATTTTTCGAGATCTTTTGAGTTAAAAATAATCATGATCTGCTTGTAATTACTTTCAAGATTGTTTTATTACACTCTTTAAGGAGCATTAAGCTTTGGATTAAAAATAAATAAATAAATGTTCAAATGCAAATTTGCAGCAAATTGCAGGCATTTGTTTGATGATTACAAGGAACCTCATATCATTTTCAATGCAAAAGAAGTCACCTTATGAATGGAAAGACAACCGACAAAAGTTCTTTTTAGTGAATTTTGATTCATAAGCTCACTTCTTTTGCACTGGAAAAAAAGTCTCCTTATCGACCCAAAACAAGTGTCTGAAGTCACGGTAATTGTCCTTCACTTTTCAGCACAAAGGTACTTGATTATTTATTGAAGCATTTCGTGTTAGAAATACAGGGTGTCCACTCCTATCGTGGACCAATAGCTAATTTCTAAACCGTTAGAGATAAGCATATAGTTCATTTAGGAAAAAATCTCCAAATTACGAAAGGAATTTTGGGTCTATTCAATGTTTTTCAAAAAATCAAATTTTGAAAGAGTTACGAAATTTAAATTTTTATACAGCCCCCCAGTCCTATCAATCATATTTAGTAAAACATTCTTGACGCTGTAACGTTTAAAACTAAAAAAAAATCACTCCTCTACCACAAAAATTGACCGAGTTATGACGTTTTGAAAAATCAAGATTTTGAAGGATTTCGCATACGGTCCCTTAAGCGATCTCTCGATGACGTCATGAAATAATGCAAAATCTTAATTTTTCAAAACGTCATAACTCGGTCAATTTTTGTCGTAGAACAGTGATTTTTTTTTAGTTTTAAACGTTACAGTGTCAAGAATGTTTTACTAAATATGATTGATAGGACTGGGGGGCTGTATAAAAATTTAAATTTCGTAACTCTTTCAAAATTTGATTTTTTGAAAAACATTGAATAGACCCAAAATTCCTTTCGTAATTTGGAGATTTTTTCCCAAATGAACTATATGCTTATCTCTAACGGTTTAGAAATTAGCTATTGGTCCACGATAGGAGTGGACACCCTGTATATACAAAACATTTTAATTATGCTTTAAGAATAAGGGCCCTGCTCCACATTGACGTAAAGCAGAAAAATAAAGCAAAAACGTAAAATGGATTACATAGTGTTCCTATGGAAAGTACCTGTACTTTCGGTTTTTGCCTTCGGTTTTGGTAGCGTTTTACGCTGATGTGGAGCAGGGCCCTAATAGTTAATTTAAATCGTTATGTTTTTTTTTTTAATTTGTATTAATTCCAATCATATTTTAACTATTTTTATAGGCTTCTATACTATTTCTCTGCATGACGGTCGGCCGAATTTGCGCTCAAAGAAATAGTACCATCCCGATCAAAAGCAAGGACCAGACAAAACTAAACGCCGTCAAGTAAGTCTAATGAATTACATCCTATTGATTTATAAAATGTCTTTTTAAAACAACAGTTCATGTGGTGATTGCAAATTAATGTAGATAAGTTATGTTTTCGAAAAGTATGGAATTATAAAGATTTTAACGAAGTATTTACTGGATGATCTCAAAAAACCTTTTCCAATTTGACTGGGAAATAACTAGGGATGTACCGATTAATCGTCAGTACAGATTAATCGGCCACTTTGCCGCGTATTAATCATCGGCAAAATCTGGCCGATTAATCGGTGGGAAAAATATTTTTTTTAAATTTTATAATTACTATTACTTACTATTTCTAAGCTCGAAATTGTATAAGAGAGAAAAAAAACTGACTGTTAAATTGGTAGTATTAAAAACAATCATAGTTATTATAAATCGGCTCAGCCAATTAAATCGGTAATTGGCCAATTTTCTTATTTTGTGCATCCTTAGGAATAACATTACACACTTAAAGAGATGGAGCTTTTATGGGAGAAATTCCGCCTTGTATTGTGCAAATCAATAGCTACATTACTTAAGGTGATCTTAACCAGAGTTAAGTTTACATGTACGGAGTTCGTGTTTGCTGAGAAAGTGCCCTAAGGAAAACAAGTGTTAAGTTATTTAATCGGTTGATTAGATGATGATAATACATAACTCTCCATCCCAAATTGCTACAACGTATAACTCTCCATTCTCAAACTCCATCGTCTCCTTAATGTGTATGCTAACAATGTGCGCCTGCATGGTAATGATTATGTAACTTGGTCTAATAAAGGCTACAAATTAATGCCCTAACTAACTAGTTAGTGCACCAAGCTAGCTGCCGGAATTGAATGTTTATGCTAATAATTGATCGATTCTCAAGCTCCAATAATAAATTGGTAGGGGATCTTGCATGCTTGTATGTAAGTGCTTAAGAATCAATTGATAAATCCGTTATGTTTCTTTGATTATGCGTATTTATACATATAGATACTAGCTAATTACCCGCCGCGGCGTTGCCCGGTATTGCATTATGTTTAACTTATTTCATACTAAAATGATATAGGTGAGCCTTAAATTGATAATTCATTGGTTAATCGTAACCTTTCTTAGAAAATACTCATATTTAAATGAGTTAAATTTTATCAATTTGTATGCTTTTAGAGGCTTGTCTTTTTTTCTCTATCTATTAAAAAATTGAAAGAAAATGGCCATTTTGAGACAAAATATTTGAATTTTGAGCTATTTGGATTTTTTTTTTTAATTTCAAAACCCTGCCTCTGTGAATTTTAGTGCATCGAGGAACCTCTGTTCCAAGTTTGATGAAAATCCGACAAAAACTGGGTTTTTATAAGGAACGAACATATAAACATGCATCCATTTTTATATATATAGAAATAGATATATGATTGAAGGTATTGATTGAAATTACATTGCATCAAAAATGAATACGTTTAGATTGCACCGACTTTCGTTTGTTGCACGCGCATACATTTGTACTAGTGGAAAGATATTCCTTTTTGATTTCGTTCGCCTTTTATCAGACTGGATTTTGAATTAAAATAAAAGAATGTTCCTGTTTCACCAATTTTTTTCCACGTTAAAAAAAATCTTTTCTTACATACAGAATCTGATGTAAAGTGTCTTTTAATCTTGAAAGAACACGACTTTTTGTTTGACAGATCAATCTCGAATTTAAATAAGATTTGGACTTTTGTAAAAAGTCTTGATTGCATAATTTTTAGAATAAGATGAAATATTTCGATTTATTTTTACGTGTCTTTAAAATATTTCGTATAAGAACTTTGCATTTTACTTTTGAATTTTTCATAGTTAAGTAAGATATTTTTTTCACATTTATTCTTTTTTTCCCGTTATTCTTTTCCAAAACTGAGGACATGCTGCACGCTATACTTCAATTACTTTCATGGGTTCGGAAGAATGGCAGTTTGGAGCTATTTCTCCCTCTTTTTTTCCTCCCCCAATGTGCTTTTCTAGTTGTGAGTTATGTTTTAATCCGAGGGTTCGGAAAAAGTACATTAGCGATAGCACCTCTGTTCATTTGTCATGAGTCGAAAACAGTCCCCACCCCTTGTTGAGAAAAAAATATACGAGGGAGATTCTATGGAAAAATGGGTGGGGGAGCGTTTATCTGCCGTTTGATTTATCAGGTAAATTGTTTTGTCAAAGATAAAGCAATTACATGAGGAAATTCTGTAGACTTTTACTTTTATCTGAGAGGAATTTCAAAGGATTCCAGATTTTTTTTCTGGGGGTTAATGGTTTTTCAAGAAGTCATGAATAACGTTTTTACTTGATATTTTGATAACGTGTTGTGAAAAGTGCGTCTTTAAAGGCTTTTAAGATTATACACGTAAGTGTGAGGGGTTGAAAGCGACGAAATCGAAAGCCGAATATCTTGTATGTGCATAAAGCTATTCGTTTAAATTCTTAAAAGCTCGATCTTTTTAAACGGTTATGTCACAAAAAATTACAAACATACAAATAAATTACAATATTTGGTTGAAAGACATATTCCGATACTAAGCCACGTCCCAGTGATTTGCGTACCCAACGAAATGCTAAAGTGTTAACAGTTTAACTTTTTCTTATTTTTCTTATTCTTCTTTTTTTTTTTTTCTTTTAATTCTTCAAAGAATTGCAACTAGGTTATCATTTGCAGTGTCATCTGGAATTATCAGCATGAAGGTTGTGCAACCTTAACCAAATAAGCATCAGTACTGTCTGATTTTCTTCGGTAAAACTTTCCGCGCATTTACGCATGCGTCAGGTCTTCTCTGATCTTACCAAAATAGGGATGTTAGGTAAGATAACAATAAGGGGAAGAATAATAAGAAGCATTTTGAGCCGTATCAAACAACGTAGAACGATGTTAATTTCAAATACATAGTCTAGTTGAATGTGTCAAAAGGAAATAGCAAATGCAAGTTTTAAATTAAAAACTTCGGAAAGTTCCCACTCATAACCCATCTACTCTTTTTTAAGTGGAACTGTTAGCGAGTGCTAGGCGCGGCTTTCATGGACGGACAGTATCTGCATTTTTTTTTTTTTTTGCATTTTTATCGTATATTTTACTTTAGATTCACTGTACAAACTTATTTCTTTGGTTCAACTAAAAATAAACCACTGAAAGAACGTCAAATTCCACATTTTGTTATTTTTGCAGGGAATCAAAAATGTGTTTCTCAAAACATCTCAATTCATTTTTTTCCCGTATTTCGCTAATCCAAATTTTATGCCATAAAAATTTTTTCTTTTATTAATGGCTGTTTTTTGAACATGCGGCACTTTGCTACAACTTTTGTTTTCACTGTAGACTGTACAACGCTACTAGTAAACTAATTACTAGGTTGGACAATTTCGTATCCTGAAATTTTCACGTAACTGAGCCCTTAACAAAAGCTTGAGTCACGATTTTATTTACACACTTCAAGCTGCATAAGTAAAAGAAAAATATACGAAACTGGATTTAGTGTCACTTTGTCCTTTCCAAACTCCTAAACAAATCTTTATTTTATTCGTTTCAAAGTAAATAAGTAAATACATTAACGCGTCGGTCTATTTTGAGCCAAAAACTCACATTTAGTGTCACTTCAGTCTCACAGAGCTCCAAAATCAAGTTGTGGTATCACAAAAATAATTCCAACCCTTGCCGATTTTTTTTCATTCATCCCTGCTGAAGGGGAAAAAAGTTACCGGTAGTTACGAGCCTTCTCGACATTAGGGAGATTTGGGGCTCAGAAATCCCTCGAAATCCATCAACTAAATCCCAGATCCCTGATCCCCCTATCGCATTCGATTTCTCCGAGGGCCCTGGAAGCGGCACTCGATTGATTGCGGGGATCAGAAAAAAAGCGCCGAAGACTGGAAGCCTTTTTTTTCTGTTATTATTTTTATTTACCGATTCGATAAGGTACTTATGTTTTACATATACTTAGTTCATTACTAGATATGGTAATGTGTTAATTTGGAGCTTGGTGATTATGAAGGGAAAACTACTTGTGTTAGAAATGTGCGAACAGAAAATGCATCTTTTGTATACTTTATAGAACTTTTGAAACATGCTATCGTCAATGTGTATCATTTTGTTTTTGTTTTTTGTAATGAATATTTTTTATATTCATATACGTTTGATTCATTAAAAACGGCACCTAGATTGTCCACTCTAATACCTAAAAATTTATGCTAGGTGTCATCACGAATCTTAGACTAAAATATTTTTTTTCTAACGCTGATCACGGATGTCCCTTACTACAAAAAATATTGTCGTATTGCTACAAAAAATATTATTTTTTCTCCTAAAATTTGTCCTTGTCATCTTCAAATATTTATTTTCGTCATTTACACCCCTTTGCTTTTGAATGCCATACAATAATTGACGGTTGCAAGTGGATCAAGGTGATATGTGACAATTTTTCAAATTTCTGGAGAAAGCTTTCAAAAAAAAAAAAAAAATGTTGTGTTATTTTTTTAAACGGATTTTTCTCAACTGGTAAAACGGGGTCATATATTCTTAGTTACCAACCATTTCTGTGACTAAGGGGACATCCTTCATCCATGGTAAAAAGTAAGTTTCGAAAATTGTCAGATATCACCTTAATCCACTTGTCCCCTCAATTGTACAAAGAACGTTACTAATTAAATGCTTTAAGACAAATATTAAAGTTGACTTTTTGTAACCAAACGAGATATTTCGTAATCTATAATAATAAAAGCAAGTGTAATGTGTCTGTCTGTCTGTCTGCCTGTCTGTCCATTTGTCTGACCGAGCTCTCCAGCCAAATCTATCGCACGCAGGGACCTGGAATTTTTACACGGAAGCACAAAGGGGCTGGCCACCAGACCTCGAAGCCCGATTTTCGATTTTTGAATTTAAAAATTTTTTAAAAATCTATATATATAAAGATGACGGTGTTTAGAGCCATTTTCCTGATCAGCTGCTCTTTTGTCCCTGAAGTTACTTTGTGATTTAAATTTGCGTATAGATTTAAGCCTTGAAAATTTATTCAATTTGATTAATTAATATCTCCCGTTACTTACTTAACTTTCTGTCTCTTAGATTTATTTGGCGAATTGATTTAAACTTTAACATGACTTTAAGTAGAATTTAAAAGGTTGTGGAGCGCATTTGAACTAAAGAATATAAATATTTGTCTTCAGAGGGGTTAAAGTGAATTTAAATTTATTAAGTTGACTTCCTCAAAATTCGGTGTTACCGAAAATGTCACAATGGAACTATTATTGTTAAAAATTTAGGGATGGCTATTCAGTTCCTCTTCGCATTTGGCGTCGTAAAGTTTGGTGACAATCAGGAAATTTACCAAACCTCCCAGCCAGTGAAACACTACTTTCTCCAAATCAAAGAAAAAGAAAACTGTCTGGGAAGGAACAGTAGTTGTTTGCAGTCTAAAGAGTATTTTATTGCATGTTTAAAACATGTATTTAATGCCGCCATCACTAAATTTTTAATAATAATAGTTCCATTCTGACATTTTCTGTAACACCGCTATTCAGTTACTTTTCATATTTGGCGTCGTAAATTTTGGCAACAATCGGGAAATTTTCCAAACTTCCCGGCCAGTGAAATCTTGATTATTTGAGGGTCACCGTTAGATTGTAATCACTTCAAAGCGATGGTACGAAAGACATTCTATTTCTTTCCTTTTAATGTTCACATTAAAATCATGGAAGAATGGTTGTGGCTGATCTACCTGATACAATCGGTTCCCTATGTTAATAAATTTAGATTTGGCGACCAATTTTACATTGAAATTACGGTTAAATCAGTGAATTATATTAAATTTCAAGGGTAATATTGCTGTGGTCGTTGAGAGTTTTCGAAAATCTTGGCTCTACAGTTGTGTCAAAAGTTCCATTGGAACGTAAAAATTTCGCTAAAAATAAATAAGTTCGTCACACACACACGAAAAGAAGAAAAAAGTCTTTAAAACTCAAATAATCCTCGCATTGAGCACTACAAACTGAAATGGCATTAAAAGTGTCATCAATATATTTTAAAAGGTCGTGGTGCACATTTGAATTAAAGAATATAATAATTTTACTTAAGAGGGTGGAGTGAATTTAAATTTATTCAGTTGACTTTCTTTACATTTTTCGCACGGGCATCGCCGTGCGGGTACTGCTAGTTATAAAATATAAAAAACTAGAAAAAAATTTATTTGACTGCAATAGTATAAAAAATATATTCTGTGCATTAATATAAATATTGACTTCTAGAACGTAAAATATTTATCTATACTTGTTCATTCATAATTTCATAACCTTATTTTTATGCGTGTTTGTGGAATACCCCTTTGTTAAGTTGAACATATTTATTTATATTTACTACCTCTAAAGCAAAACATTATTTGCTTTACTTTTTCGAAAATTCAGAAAGCATATACAGTAGGCTTTCTCTGTCTGAACTCTCCCTAAACACTTCTATATTCTGAACACATTTTGATGTCAAACACATATGAATTATTCAGTCTCCCTCTGCAATGAACGCCCCTTTAATCGCGACGCTTTTTTTCTGTCCCCAGAGTGTTCATAATAGAGAAAATCTTGCATTCCCTCTATTCAGAACACTCAATGAAATGTTATATATTTTTTGTCCTATTTTCTTGCTCATTTATCAGTTTTCCGTTTTAAGCTTGTAAACTTTCTACAAACCATTTTATTTTAAGAGATTCGGTTATCAAAAGTCCAAGAAGAGAAAGCCTGAAGGCTGTAATAGCCAATAGAGTTTTATTTTTAGAAGAAAAAAAGAACTGGAAAAGCATTGACTTGCATGTAAAATCTTTTTCTTGTTTTCTAACGTAACAGCCCATCAGATTTTGACTTCAGAAATCTTCCAGTGCATTGGATTCTTTTTTTTCCTTCCAAGTTTTTCCATTATTTTCGAAACTTGACCAACATCCACATCATCAGAAATAAATCTGTAAAAGAAAGCTGCTTCCCTTTTTTATTTCCTTTTCCCCCTTTCCTTCCATTTCGAGTCGGAGGAAATTGCGTAGAACTATTGCAGTCACGTTCTCTTGGAGTTCGAAATTGTCACACTTCTAATAGACGCTTCATCAATCAGGAGGAAGAACACATGTTGTCATATTCTCTGAAAACCAACTGCGCCAGAACTTTATCAGATAGACCTGAAACTTAAAAGTCTTTGATTGATCAAATAAATTCGAATGGTACGTTTTTTTTTTTTTAATAGAATGGCGTCCAACCTGTGAATATTAAAAGATCTATCTTGTAAAATTTTCAAAATGAATGTCCTCTAATGGGAATAAAAATGGTAACTTAATGGAAGCACTTATTTACTCGTAATCTAGTATTAAGTGGATATTCGTAAAGAATATTCGATTTTTTAATAAATTATACATGCTATACATTATAATGCATGTTAAAGGGCAAAATCATAGAGATTGCGGCTATTATTGCTTCCTATAAGCAACGCCTCTTAAATACTAAATGCCTTGGTTCACAAAGCAAGCCATGTATCCGAATTTTTCGAAACAAATAAATTAACGTTTGGTTGATTTTTAAATTAAAATTAAAAATTGACCCAATCAAAAATTTCGTTCGAATTGTTTGGATTTTTCACCATAACAGCGGCATCATCGGATTGCCGCAAGGTGGCGCTCAAAGAAGAACAACTGTCTCCCGTATTGAGGCAAATGTAGTAGGCATTAAGTATTTAGGAAGCGTTGTAATAAGTATATGAAGCAAACGACCTTTCAATTTATTTGAGTTCTTTAAATGAGTATTTTTCTTCCTCTCATATTTAAAATGCTGAATTTTCTCATAGTAATACTTTTCAACTTTCAAACTATTGGTATTGAATTAAAATATCAGTTGAAATAATTTTTGTCGGAGAATACTAGTAAGCGTTTTTTACAAGTTGCTAGTAAAACTGAAGCTTTCTGTATTTTTATTTTCTTCAATGCCTTTTCCTCAAACTCCGTAACAAAGTGCGAAGTTCCCGAATTTAGAGAAAAAATCAGGAAATTCCCTTTGAAATGGAAGTTTATTATTAAAGAGATTTTCAGAAATTTTTTTAATACTAAAACCTTAAAATTTGTAACAATCTAAAAACGGAAAACATATGCAACTCAAACTTTCTGGTAGCTTTGATATCCTTATTGTATAAATGTCCATTCAGGGTTGAAGTCGTACGTTTCTAGCTGCAGAAATAATTGAATCCCGTGTACTGGCCTGTTTTATATGAAAAGTAATTTTTTTTCCAGAAAAGCAGTACCACAATCGCGTTACATAAATGTTTATTCTATCTATTCCCAGGTAGCACAAATAACTTTTATAAACGTTTTTAAGCGGTTGTTACAACGTTAATAACCATTTTACAACCTTTAAAAAACGAAGTGTGCTACTTGGGTTTAGAAGCTCTACTTAGTTTTATTATAAAAATTTCAAAAATAAGTATACAATCGAATTTTCATTGTGAAATCCAGTTATACGAAAATTTCCTTTGATCTAGTTTTTCAATGTTGACAGCAAAGTAATAAATAATTGAAGTGCTTGGAGGAGGAAGGGGCTATGTTACATTTAAAAAATGAACACTCTGGACAATCTTAAGCAATGGACACTGGCAAGCAAATAAAACTCAGTACATCAAAAAATAGATGTCATTGGATTAATTTCATACGCACTAACGACAAAACCAGAAAACAAAAAGGCTGCGACAACTGCAACAATAGCACTTTGAACTGCAATTAATCGCAATTTCTGTTTTGTCACATAACCTCTTCATCTTCCAAGCCCTTCAATTCTATGCAGCACGTTTCTAATGAGTAAAAGCGATAAAAAAATTATTCTCCAGACACCACGACACTAAAACTTTGCAAGAAATATTTCCTTTTTCTTAATCCGCTCCTTTATTCTGTTGTTTCATTTTTTTATTTATTTCAATTCTCAACCCAAGTTTTGATCCTGTCAAACTCTATCACACACATGAATAAAAAAAAAAGAAAAAGCCCGCATTGAAAACTAACCAGAAACATGTCTTTGAGCGAAGTAAGTTCCGACAAACTCAAACTCCCGGACGGTCCCCCGTGCACCTAAATATACGTCCAAGGTGACGTCCCGGACTCTCGCTGAATCCCAATCAGCGACTTAGTATTCGTTCCTTGCACCTCCATTGTCAGGTTTCCGTTCCCTTCTTTGCGATTTGCGACGCCTCTTGTCTGGCTAATCACTGTTTTGTTCCCGGGTCCGGACCGTCTCCAGAGAAGATAATGGCTGCATCGGCGGAGGTCGCATTAAATGGCCATTATTATGGAAATGGAAGTTTTATTTGACGAGCTCGCCTTTCATTTAATTGCACGTCTTCTGGAAACCTGTCTAGACTGTCTTGTTGTTTGTTAGTGAACTGCAAAAAAATGAATGTTGTTTTTTCAGTATAATACAGCTAATTTTATGGTAATAAACGGTAAACATTGCGAATTTTATAGTAACAAACTGTAAACTTGCTGCTTTTACTGTACTAAACTGTAAAATTGCTAATTTTACAGAAATAAACGGTAAAACTACTAATTTAACAGTTAATAACCATGCATTTTACAGTTTTAAACTGGAACCTCTGCTGCCAGTATTTAACTGTTGTTTTAACAGTTTAATACAGTGAAATTTTACTGCAATAAGCTGTAAAATTGTTCACTTTACAGTAAGAAGCTGTAAAATTGCTAGTTTTACAGTTTATTACCATGCATTTTACAGTTTTAAATTGGAACTTCGGCTGCCGGTAATGTACTGTAAAAACAACATTTTTTGCCGTCTGGGTAATTATTTGCAGGCTTGGTTGAGTGAAAAAACCTTTGGACAGTTTCATTTTAATAAAAGTATCAGTTGTGTACAAAACAGCCTATAATGGCTCTAAACATGTTAGATTCTTGTCAATTGTATAAATAGTGTACATTTAATGAAGACGCCGTAGCTTTCAACGTCGGGTTACGAAACACGTATTTGCAATAAGCTGCAATTTTGTACTATAAAATGTTCGATATTTCTTTCGTTGTATGAATTTTAAAAAAAGAAAAAAAAACATAGACTCTACTCCTGTAAAATTCAATTAAATTTTAAAGATTTACACAAACAGTATTCATATTATGCCTTTAAGAGGGTTAAAAACTTTTGTTTTAAATTTTTTCAAAGAAAACTCAGATCTAAAGAAATTTCTCTATAAAAATACGTAATTTTATTGACGAAATTATTTTCTTGTTTGAAAATTAGCTGCTTTATGCACAGTACATACTTTTGTTAAATGAAATTTCCGCTGAGGAACAATGATAATCAATCTAAAGTTCTTTTTAATTTTTTTCATTGCTGTCATATTTTTACTTCTTGTTTTCTAACTCGGAAGTGCAACAACCGATAAAACCAATTTTATCGATCCCACATTCTAGCGCACGTATTAGCGTTTCGACCAATTTGAGCAAATTTTCTAATCGCTCAAACCTTATCATTACACTCAGGGTGGGAGATAGTAATCATAAAAGGAAAAAAGAAATAAGAACTTTTGCCAGAATATCACCCTGGCTAACTTATTTGAAACAGCTTCAAAAAGCAGTGATTTTGTGTCGATTTTTTTTTTTTCATTTATATTCCCGAGTTTCCTCTATATACCATGTACATCATTTTGACGAGTAAAATTACCTACCAAAAATGGAATTGTTTCTGCTGACTGCATTCGATTATTTTTCTCTCAATCGATTACCGGGTGAAAAAAAAATCTTATTGGTCTACTATATCTTTATATCGAAAATTGATGTGAAAAAATCGATTGCTATCATGTGATTGGTCTGTAATAATAGCCTAATAAATCATCATTTCCTAAGGTTGGGTTTTTCAATTTTGTAGGCGTGCCAACTACTGCCTTTTTTCTGTAACACAAAAACTTTTTTTCATTCTCTCTTTTTCTTCCTCGTGTAAAAGTTTCAAACAAATCTTAAAACCTTATGTTTCATGCTTTAAGAGCAATTTTTTTCACAGTGTGTCAATAATAATAAAAATTACTGTTCTGAAATCTGTATGGTTGTTACCTGATTTATACGACCAATCAATTAATTAGTAACTGACCTGCCAACGTCGTCTCTTACGCATTCAATTGGCGATCAGCAATGTACAATTTTTAATGGGTTGTCAGCTTTGAAGTAATGCACAAATTTTGACAATAACATTACAACGAAGATTTGCACATAATTTAACAAAAAATGTAATTTGAAAAGGTTATAAAGAATATTTAAATTTTATTTTAAATTTTTACGAGTTTTGTTGTTAGTTGGAACAACTTTTTTTTCTGCTTGACACTACAATAAATTTAAAGAAATAGCCATAAAAATCGTTTTGGAATTTATTAAAGTTCTTTATGGGACTGTATCTAGTAATAAAACTCATTTTCTTTGTCCAAAAATCATTTGTGTAATCCTCTGATTATTTTAAACTATTGTCTTCCCCGTAACTTAGAACTCGAAGAAAAGTCTTAGCTATTAAATTTAAAAATTTTGAAATTAGCCTTTGCACTTTTTCCCCAATTTTGTTGCATAAAAATGTATTTCAAATTTGCTTAAGCGAATAACGTGTGTTTGTTTCAAAGTATTTAATTACGCGGATGAACTGCGGAAAAATCTGCAGGCCTGCTCCACATTGACGTAAAGCAGAAAAATAAAGCAGAAACGTAAAATGGATTACGTAGTTAACCGGATTTTCGGTTTCGGTCGCGTTTTACGCTGATGTGGAGCAGGGCCCTTAAAGTTTTGGGGTCTTTTTCCCGCGACAAAACGTGGCTTGTAATTGTTCTCCTAGTTAGGTATAAACTGAATACACAGTATAAATGCAGCTCGCTTGCTCTTACCATATTCTTATTGAAAAATCCATATCACAAATCTGGGCTTGTAATATAAAATTAAAATTTCACACTTAAGTGCTTGTTTTGAAAAAAAATAACTTCGTCAAAACCCCTTTATTAATTGCGTGGCTTAGATATTTCATTATCTGCAGTTCTTATTTATCATATCAAAAATATTTTTTGTCTTTTAAATTTGGTTGAACTTCCAACTAAATCATCACTCTGTAAGATATATTTAAATATTTTAGTGCCCAAAATACTGCCTGATTTTCGCTTCTGAATACGCGGAAGATAAAACCTTCCGCGTATTTGCGCATGCGTCAGGTCTTCTCCAGTCTTACCAAAATAGGGGTGATAGGTAAGATAAAAATAAGGGGAAGAATAATAAGAAGCATTTTGAGCCGAATCAAACAACGTAGAACGATGTTAATTTCAAGTACATAGTTTAGTTGAATGTGTCAAAAGGATAGCAAATACAAGTTTTAAATTGAAAACTTCGAAAAGTTCCCACTTACAACCTACCACCCCCTTTTTAAGTGGAATGGTTCGCGAGTGCTAAGCACGACTTTCGCGGACAGACAGTAAGTCACAGTTAAACAAAAAATAAACAAAATAAAATTATCTAAAAATGAAAAGTCTTCAAGGTTCAAAAATCATTCCGTTTTCTGCATACTATATTAGCCGGTATATTCTTTCCTTTACTACTTTTTTATCAGTTCTTTTTACAGAAAACGCATTAAAATAGAAATTGATTATTTTTGAATTGAATGTGTAAATATTATAGTGCGTTTTAAAATGTTTATTTCTTAATGTTTTTAGTCCAGAGAATGTAAATCTTTTCACATTTACCGCGACAGTTTCCGAAATCAAAGAGAGCCAGCCCTCTGTGTGTATGCTTTGAATCCCTTAGCCGGGTGCTGCAAAAATCCATTAGCGCAGAAAGAACATTAAAAAGGACTCGATTTCAACGGAATTACTGCTTTTTTTTTTCTCACTATATTCGAACATTTTCAGGTATTCGTTACTTAAGGAAAAGATTTTTCTTTCTGGTAGTTCTTTTCTCTCTCTTTTCTCGAATTTTGTTGTGCAAAAGAAAGAAAGTTTTCCTTTTAAAATGCAAACGTAAAATAAAACCTATTTTTTAATTATATTTTTAGAAATTTCCTCTCCCCCTGAAAAAGATACACCTCCAGCACATTCAAAATGTATATTAAAAGGTTTAAAAAGTTCAAATATGTTTCAAAAACATTTTCAGACCGTAATTAGAAGCATATTTAATTATTAATGAGTGTTGTTCGATCTCTATCAAGTAGTTGTGCGAGACACGGTGTCGCTTTTTCATTTGAGAGAGCTGTCTCTTTCTCTCTCTCTCTCTCTCTCTCTCTCTTTATATATATATATATATATATATATATATATATATATATATATATATATATATATATATATATATATATATATATATATATATATATTAGGGTGAGTCGAAAAAATCGATTTTTTTATTTCGAAATCGCATTACCTCTCAAAAGTTGTGGTTTAGTGTCCACAACTTGGGAAAAATAAGAAAAAAATTCTAAGTTGACGTCTTCGGTTCGCGCATGAGGCTCAAAGTTTGAAAAAATATGTTAAAAATGGAAATTTTCAAAAGGAAAAAAGAAAAAAAAATTGTAACTTTTTATAATGCAACTGCCATAAGCTGTAAATATTTTGTGCATTTTTAATCTAAAAAAGTATTTTATAGCTTTTACATACGATCATTAGTTTGCACATCAGCCTTAAATTGGGCTAAAATCGCCTACAATGTCAAATTTCGAAAATATCGATTTTTTTTAGTTCGAAATCGCATTACCTCTCAAAAATTGTGGTTTGGTATCCAAAATTTGGGAAAAATAATTTAAAAAAAATCTAAGTTGACTCCTTCGTTTCGTGCATGAGGCTCAAAGTTGGAAAATATATGCTAAAAATGAAAATTTTCAAAAAATAATTTGAAAAAAAAAAAAAAAGTAATTGTTTTTTATCGAATCTGATTTAAATTGTTAGTAGATAACATAATTTGAACGAAGAAATATACATATAACTTTTAGAAGATACATTCTGTTTGTGCATAAGGCTCAAAATATGAAAAAAAAAAGTCTAAAACTGAACCAGAACGCACTACGTCGGCACTGTGCCGGTATATTTTATTCTACAGCCGACTTGTCTAGACATTACACATATTCTAGGAGATAGTTCGAAGTCCCTGCAGTCTGCACTCCCTTTGGTTGTCACTTAGTCAGCTAGACCCGCCAAACAAACAGTATCTTTAATTAGCAACTGAAAGTGGATCAAAAAGTACAGCGTGTTTAGCTTTGGGTGAGTTTTTTTTTTTTGTAACTTTATAGCATATTTTCATGCTCAAGTTTTGTTATACTGTTCTCCTTTCTCCGACTAATAAATAATGGAACCCCGGCAAACTTCTAAACGTTTAATTGTTTGTCCGTTTTTTGGTGCACCGAAAGGGTTAAGTCAAAGTGTTTTACCCACATGTGCAGATGTGTTGTTAACTTGTTTTGAAGAAAAATCGCAATCTGTAAAAGGCGAACCTTTTTCAAGGATTTCAGATTGCATATCTGCTTAAATAGAAGAATTTACTGCAAAGCTTCTATACCAATATACAGTGGTAATATAAATATGCGTTCTATACCAATGTACAGATGTACAGTGTACATCTACAAGAGATTGGCTTTTTAGCACAAGAGAACACGAAAAATTCATTGCACACTTGAAAGAAGCAACGTCAAAAAGTTTAGACTTCGCTTAATTAACAAAATGATTGAGTTTTGTCTTGAAGTTCAATTTATCTTTATCACGACTAAATTACTTTCTCAAAGTGTAGTATTATGGTAATCCTTTATCAATTTTACAATACGTACATGACTGACCGTTGGTATAGAAGCTTTGCAGTAAATTTCTTCTATGAGCTATGCAATCTGAAATCCTTGAAAAAGGTTGGCCTTTTACAGATTGCGATTTTTCTTCAAAGCAAGCTAACAACACATCTGCACATGTGGTTAAAACACTTTGACTTAACCCTTTCGGTACACCAAAAAACGGACAAATAATTAAACGTTTAGAAGTTTTCCGGGGTTATGTATTATTCGGAGAACGGAGAACAGTATAACAAAACTTGAGCATAAAAATATGCTATAAAGTTACAAAAAAAAAAAAAAAAAACTCACCCAAAGCTAAACACGCTGCACTTTTTGATTCACTTTCAGTTGCTAATTAAAGATGCTGTTTGTTTGGCGGGTCTAGCTGACATCGTGACATGGCGGGTCAAGTGACAACCAAAGGGGGTGCAGACTGCAGGGACTTTGAACTGTCTCCTAGAATATGTGTAATGTCTAGAAAAGTCGGCTGTAGAACAAAAATATACCGGCACAGCGCCGACATATTGCGTTCTGATTCAGTTTTTGACATTTTTTTTCATATCTTGAGCCTTATGCACAAACAGAATGTATCTTCTAAAAGTTATGTATAATTTTTTGGGTTCAACTTATGTTATCTACTAACAATTTCAAGCAGTTTCGATAGAAAAAAAAAATTACTTTTTTTTCAAATTATTTTTTGAAAATTTCTCCATTTTTACCATATATTTTCCAACTTTGAGCCTCATACGCGAACCGAAGTAGCCAACTTAGATTTTTTATTTATTTTTTCCAAATTTTGGATACCAAACCACAACTTTTGAGAGGTAATGCGATTTCGAAATAAAAAAAATCGATATTTTCGAAATTTGACATTGTAGGCGATTTTAGCCCAATTTAAGGCTGATGTGCAAACTAAAGATCGTATGTAAAAGCTATAAAATATTTTTTTAGATTAAAAATGCACAAAATATTTACAGATTATGGTATTTGCATTATAAAAATTTACAGTTTTTTTTTCTTTTTTCTTTTTGAAAATTTCCATTTTTAACATATTTTTTCCAACTTTGAGCCTCATGCGCGAACCGAAGACGTCAACTTAGAATTTTTTTCTTATTTTTCCCAAGTTGTGGATACTAAACCACAACTTTTGAGAGGTAATGCGATTTCGAAATAAAAAAATCGATTTTTTCGACTCACCCTAATATATATATATAATAAAGATTTATATTAAAGAATATTTTTCATGTTATTGCTTCTCTACTGAAAATATCTGATGAAATGAATCAAAAAAAATAATCTCAATTTTTTTTTATCATTCGGGAGGGGTGGGGGAGATTAAACAGCGTGGACCTTTCACCTGCAGGACCTTTATTTTCATAACGGTTCGCGCTAGGTAGATGCCTCCAATCGCGAAAAGGCTCAAAGTTAGGTGCAGAGTTAAGATATTAAAAGTTTTAATCAAAATAATAATAAATAATAAAATAAGGGGAAAATTATGGACTTTAGTTAGAGCAGGACCTTTATTTTCATAACGGTTTACCCTAGATACGTGCTTCCAATCACAAAAATGCTCAAAGTAAGGTGCAGAGTTAAGTTATTACAAGTTTTAATCCAAATAATAATAATAAAATTAGTGAAAAATTACGGACTTTTTTACTCCATACGACAAAAAGGCTTTTGTCGGATGTCTTTTCATCCATAAGCTCACTTTTTTGGGTTGGAAAAAGCGTTCCTGGTAACGTCAAAACACGCAATTGTAGAACTCTTCAATTTTATGTACTTTTAAACGTTTAAAATAATTAATTTACTTTTCTGCCCAAGAGATATTTATTTATTTTAATCCAAACGTAATTTGTTATTGATAGTTGAATCAAAAAAATTGTTTTTGATGTAAACGGATTCCAATATTTGATATTTTTTAAAGCCTAATATTCGCTTGAAACATGCTAATGTTAAACAATCCGCAATTTGTCTTAATAAACCGCCAAAAGTAGAGAGTTCACTCTCCGCCATACATAAATTTTTACAACGGATTTTGCATAGCGAGTGAACATATTTATTGGCCCACACTGAGGTCTGTCTTGAGTTTCGAGAACTAAAAATATGGTCTCGAATGCCAAATAAAACCGCTAAGCTAAAATTAATGTCTATGCGCAGACAATAATTATCTAATTTTTGTTTATATTTCCAACCGAAAAAACCAATTATCTTCTAAAATCACTTAACTTAGAGCATAGGGGTATAATTACATTACTCATTTTTTGATTTTCTCCAGTTCACAAAACATTTTTTTCATTATTAATCTGTATCTTTTTTTTGTCATGTCGTCGGAAGAAAATGCAATCATTTAATGAAATCCCAACTATTGATTGGAGCTTCGAATAGAAGTGCCCCGAAGGTGCAGTATCAAATACACTTTCCGGGTTTTTTTGCACAATCACTGTCTCCTGCGTAAGATTTTTATACTCATTTATTCATGAGTTAATGCATCTATTTGGATAACACAGCTTAATTGGACTATAATTTTTGCATTCCTTGGGGCTTTCCTTTTCCTTTTGAATTCTTTGAAGTAATATTCAGCGGCTAATAATTTTCTTATTTTGAGAATGTCGGGAAATTAGAAAAAAATGTAAAAATAATTATGCAAATAACTTTACTAATGTGGTGGTACTTAAATGATTTTTTCGAACCTTACGAAGAGTTATGCATTTGTCTTTACGCATTCTTTTTAAGCTATTATACCATAAATGTTTAGTTCGTTACGAAGAAAAAACTAAGTCCAATAAGAATGTATAAACCTTATTATTATCGTTTTTACTTTTCACTGTAGTTTAGAGATTTACAGTTTGTGTTTTGCTGTATAATTACATTATATTTGAGTACACTCTTGTTGGATTGTTTTTTCAGAATCGAACGGGACGTGATGTCTTTAAAAAAAGACATCAGCTTTAAATTAAGAACATTACCGTGATTTTATCAGTTAGAGAAACAAATATGTGTGTGTATGTGCGTGTTTATATAAATAAAATTTATCATAAAAAAAATTATCGTCTTTAAGCTCTGGTAACTTAACACAGCGGGCATGTGTTACGGAACTGTAGAAAAATGAAGAGAGATATACCATTTTTCTAATTATAGTTTTAGCAATGTGTTCTTAATAGCCTTAAACGATTTTTAAAAACAATTTAAAAAAATTAGTTTCACAGTTGTTTAAATCCGCTCTTGCATTCTTTTCGTTAGGTCTTACCAGTGGTCCCATAGAAAATGTAAAATCGGGTTTCACTGCACTGTAAGCAAAGAATGTCGCTCTTTACAGTATAATACAGCTGAATTTATAGTAACAAACTGTAAAAATTGCTAATTTTACAGTAATAAATTGTAAAATTGTTTATTTTACAGTTTCAAACTGGAACCTCTGCTGCCAGTATTATACTGTAAAAACAACAGTTTACTTTTTGCAGTGTGTATATCTTAAACAAGTTGAAAATTAAATTGACAATGTGAACTAATTTTGCATAAATTGTTCACTAAGTTACTCAAAATAATGTTAACTCATGGTATTCTCATGCAATGCAATTTCGATCATTTTTCTCTTTTCTTTCGTTTCAGTATCTGGAGCGGCGAGGCGACCGTCTTACTTTTAGTGTTGTGCTCTACATGGACGCTGTTACCATTGTTTCTCCATGACGAGAAACCGCTCACTGCCTATTTCTTCTTAGGACTTAATATTTTGCAAGGCTTACTAGTTTTCCTCTTTTATTGCCTGAATGCTGGAAAGGTAGGTCTTCTCCTAAAATTTTCATAATTTAATGTTGCGACAAAATACAGTAAAATCTCGTTATGTCGAGCATGTATGGAGGTAACAAAAGCGCGATGTGACCGAAGTCATAAAAAGTAACTATTCAATTTGTGTGAAAAATTATGAAATTTTCGCCAAAGAACAAATTAGCTTTTTTCCTGTTAGGGATATTTTTTTAATGGAAACAAGATAAATTTTTGCTTTTGTGAAATTAAAAAAATCTACTAAAAATAGATTAGAGTTGTCCCCTGCACCTGCAACTGTTACTGATATTGTGGTGTCAGTAGCTGGGGCAATTTCGAGGGTCTTTAGATTTGTCACGTCAATAGTATGTATACTGTATTGACATTCTTTTGCGCAGTGAAGGCCATATAGCCCTGGATACTACAGTAATAAATTAGTATGTTACGATATTTCAGTGGTATTCATTGTCCTCGCCTGTAGTTAACACCTTGTCTCTTCGTCTGTATATGTCTCATTTTCCAATCGGACTGGTATCTGAAAATATAAAAAGTAGTTGCCATGATAGTTGCCTTATATATACCGAACTTTTACTCAAAATCATTTGATCGAAAAATCTCGATTGGAATACATTTTCCCCTCTAGAAAAATTAAAGCATGTTAAGAAATTTAAAAAGAAAACAAGAACTTCTGGATATAGGATACCTGGTTACAAAAAAATCGCATTAAAATATATCTAGCCCATCTGCTCACTTGAAGTAAGCTTGTCATTCCTGACTATCAAGTCATAAATGCATACTAAAGCAAGATAAATTTCAAAATTCTGCATTCTGTTTCAACAGTTTCTGTGCTGTTTCTTATTTCATGTATGTCTTTTATCTTGGTTAAAAAGGTAGAAAGTTAGAAATAAAAAGTTGGATAAAACGTTATAAAGATATATTTCAAAATTCTGCATTCTGTTTCAACAGTTTCTGTGCTGTTTCTTACTCTAAGTGTGCCTTCCGTCTAGGTTCAGAGCACAGAGGAACCTCCCGGGCCGGACTGGCTTTGTTCCTGCCTCAGAGACCCGCCTCGGAGAAGGAGCCTCTACAGCCCGCCCAACAGCTGCCACCACAATGTCAGTAATCCTCTGTCACATCCACATATCAATAATCCTACGCAGACGCTTTATCCAGGTACGCTTAGCCCCGCCCCAAACCTGCGAACCACGCCTCAAATCTGTTGAGGAAGATCTGATGCAGTAGAGCGTCGAAAATCCGAAATGTCTGAAAATCCGATGGGTACACATCTCAAAGTTCTCTCATTCGAAATATTTCTTTGAAATGAGTTTGATTTGGTTTTTCCATGCAGAAATTAATGCACTTTTTTTCTATTGGGGGGGGGGGGTGAGGTTAGTGTAGTTCACAAAAGTTTATACATTTTTTTAATTTTAATTACTATATAATAGTTTCTTCTAGAGTGCATACAGGGCTCTTAATCTTCTTCAAATTTTCCTTTACATTTAGTAAATAATGATAATTAAATTTTGTTAAAAACTAATTACATACTGTAGTATTATATAGACTATGCATTACGCAATGCTCATACATACTGTACCATCATTCTATTCTATATTCTATTAAATGTCGTACTATTTTCCTAAACGGTATTTTGCTGGTTATTTTCGAAAATCCGAGCAATTGGAAAATCCGAATTATCTGGTCCCAAGTACTTCGAATTTTCGACGCTCTATTGCATTTTGCCCTTTGTTTCCGCTGAGATTAAAAGTTAGCGGCAATTGATTAATAGTAATGAATTCAGTGGCGTATTCAGACAAGAGACAGGGTTGGAGATGCAATCCCCTTTCAAACTTCAAGTGTTATAATTTTTAACCATAGAAAAAGTCTAAAACCAACCATTCTGTAGGATACACAGAAGTTAAAAAATATCTTCCTCAGAATTTTTTTTTCTGGTTACGCCACTGAATGAATTAATTACTGAGAAACTTTTATGGTCTAAAAATAAATCAATAAAACATCTCTTAGAGACCCATTCGTGATTGCAGCCCTACAGTGTCTGCTAATCCTCCAAATGTTTTGCTTTGGATATGCTTATGTTTGTAAATAACTGCTTGCTCGTGGTGCTTGGTTCCTTAAATCTTTGCTAGCAAATGAGCTATAGAGTGTATTTTTGCATCATAAAACTAACGAACATTTTGAAGGAAGTGCCAAAGTAATAACAGGAATAGCAACTAGCCTAAAGAAATGAGAAATATTTGGTTTAGTTCTCGAATCCACTGGAGTATGTTAAAGCCCAGAAGTGAGCACATTGAGAAATTTCCACTCTCAATCAATAATCTGTCAAAATTCTTGCTATTCTTTGCAAAATTTGCTATTCAAAGTTTATCTTATAGTGATGACCTTATTTAAAATTAAAAAAAAAATGTTGGGGAAGTTTGCTGGAATATTGAGAAAACAAGATTTGTTTATCCTTATACACAGTATAGGAAAATAATTTATTCTTTGGAGAGTTTGGTGTTTTCATACGTAACCGAAAAATATGTTTTAATGTGCAATCTTTTATTGTCAATATTGTTCACAGGGCTTTTTTTTCAACCAAATTTAGTGGGCGGACCTTTAATTATACCCCATGTTTTGGACACGAGGTTTTTGTTATTTTAATTTATAGCATCTTAAAAACGTTTATGATACTCTTATATCTCAGCAAAATTGAAAATGAATAAATGTCATGTTTTTTCCACGTTTTATTGTTAGAAGTTAGAATTCTTAAGGGAAAAATTTAAGAATACGTGGGTGCTTTAATCAAGTCAAAACCTTGTAGTAGTTAGAGAATTTGACATTATTAAGCTTTTAAAACAAAGTGTTGGCACGACGTGAAGAATAAAATTTTTGAACTTGTTTTAATTAAAATGTAACAACGGTTGTATTTTGGTCTGAAGGAAGATATTTGTAGTTCATGAGTTATGTCTAAAAAAAAAAAAAAACACTCTACTATGTATCGAAATCGTAGTATAGAAAACAATAAAACGAATTAGACGCGTCATAAGTATATTTTTGTGGGTAAATTGAACTCAAAAACTCTCAAAAATATTGTAGCAATTATTAAATCTACGTGCAAAATTTAACTTTTTTTTTGTTACTTGTTATGAACTGTTAGCTGCGTAATGTTTATTGGTGTGGGAAAGAGATTTAACCTCTATTTACTTTTACTGGTTAAACGCTATCTGATTATTAAAGTAATTACTAAATCTTGAAATTTGGTAAGAAGCCCTAAATAAGGCCCCGTTTAATGTAGCAATAGAATTTTTTAAAACTTTTTTTTCTAAATACAATGTTCAACTAAGTTGACAAAGTATTACTTCCGTTTAACGCGGCAGAAGGCATCTATGTCTACCATATAGAAAACTATTTCATTCATAAGTTTAAAATGCATGCAGACTATCTTCATTCTCGCTCCTTCCCTTTTCCTTTGCTTCTGAAGACATTTCTTAAGTGCATGTTCTCTTTCTAAGAAGGAACCTGGCAGTGAAACTCTTTATCCTTTTATAGTATCCGCCACTGAGATGGAGTTTCCCGGAGCCAGGAGAAGCCCCTATCCAACAGTGTGCCACGCCCGGTAAGTGCGACACCCTCCCCCGACCCTCTCCACTCTGCGGAACAGGCTTTCTCTCTCTCTTTTTCTGAGATATGTGTAAATAATTGAGGATCTGTCTCTTTATATTTAAAAAAAAAAAAAAGCATTAGTTGCTGCTGCCGTTGCATGGGACCTTTTTTCAAAACTTTCACTGGTTAAAAACTCTGTTTAATGAAAAATTCTAGAAGTTAATTGAGCAATGTATAGTTCAATATCAGTTGCCATGAGACTTAGTTTGTAACCAAAGTTTTTAGTTCAATTTTAACATCTTTACTGCCAGTTAATTTTGCTTTTATTTTTTTAATGTTGAATAATAAAAATGTGGTATGAGTCCCACACTACTTCCTTTTACGTGTAAATTTCTTTGTAGATGCCTTAGTGTTAAAATAGTGCTAGGAGTGAGCAAAATAGTAATTCGAACATTTACACCCCTAGTTTCCCACGAAACAATGCAAAGAAAATGTTTTACAATGATTCATTTTCTAAATGTCGCCGATTTTAACATCCTTCAGTGGATTTTTCACAAAATATCGCCAATAGCGCCAAATTTAACCCAAATCCAAAAAATATTTTTTCACCAAATTTGTCGCCAACTTGGCGATATGTCGCCCAGTTTGCGTCAAACACTTGGAGACCAAAAGCTTGGCGATCTATCGCCAAGTTGTCGTGCCAATTCATCTGCATTGAAATAAACACTGATTTACCCCAAAAAAGGGGTAAAACACCCCGTTGGAAACATTCCAATGCAACCACAAGAGGAGGTGCATAACTAGACCCCCCTCAGACCCCCTCAGAGCCTACATACCGAAATAAAAGTTTCTACGGCATATAGTTTTTGAGTTATGCGACACACATACATACGCACATACATACGTCACGAGAAAAGTCGTTGTAATTAACTCGGGGGTGGTTGAAAAGGATTTTTCGGCGGGTTATATGTGAGCAAAATCAAAATTTAGACCCAACTTTGAGGAAAAAAAATTTCGCGATCACAATACTTCCTTTACTACGTAAAAGGAAGTAATACTAATAATAAAATAACTATGCATTCGAAATGTTACGCCCAGCCGTCATGTTTTGAAAGCTGTACATATTATGCAGAAAAACTTAGCTATACGATTTATTTTAACCCCTAAACAGATCATTTTGGCTAAAGCCTAACTTTTGCATCCAAATTTCGAACCTTGATTAATAGAGATCCTTATGGAAAAAAATCTGACATGAAGCTTTTATTGGTTCGATTAGTTTCTTTATTTTTAATTTAGAAATTAACTTTTTAATGATGGATCAAAATTTTTCGCAGTTAGTTGCATAAACAGAGAATTATTATTATTATTTTGTTTTATTTTGTTTTAATTATGTTATTTAGATAATATTTTAGATCTTTCAATCACAGATTTTTTTTTGCAATTGTATTTGAAGTGCATGGCTGCAAAAATAAGTACCTTTAAAAAAAAGAAAAGAAAAACAAGAGGGTGGAGACCTTGAAATCTTGAAAGTTATAAACATCAGTAGAACATTAGGCTTAATTCCTAACAAAGGAAGAGAATGGGACCCCCCAAAAAAATATGAGTTGCAATACATTTTTCTGTTTTGTTTAAACCCTTTAACGGATCATTTTGAAGCGCTCTAAATACTCAAGCTCTTGATTTGGAAAAAATTGAGAGAAACATATTGAAAAAAAAAATTATTCTAACATACCAATTTTTGCTGTTACTGGCTACAGTTAGCGCAAAATTATGCCCCCTCCCCCTTCATTTACAACAAGTCCACTAGCCTGATCTTGGCACGGGCCCCTTCTGTTTCTATTCATAGGTATCCAACAATAAGTTTAAATCATTTTTTCCATTCTTCTCTATTAACATGTTCTGTTGCTAAAGTACCGACTGTTACCCCACACGTGGGAGGTGTTGTACTAATTATAAATATCGTCCAATCTGCTGATGAATTGTCACTTATATTTATTTAGTTATTGCAATTGTTCAAAAACTCCAAAATATACGTGTGTTTTATTTTCAACTAAATATTTTAAAATAGAACTTTACCGGCTATCGTTGGCATCACTAAATTTTAGACTTTCTTATTAATATATATATATATATATATATATATATATATACATCACGATCCAGGATTCAGCTCTCCAGTCGTGAAAAATTTCGAATTAACCCCTGATATAACTTTTTTGTACAATTATTATTTTTTTCTGGAAAAGAATAGCCCATTGGCTAAAAAAAACATTTTTTAAAATGGGGATTTTAAAGCCGTTCATTCCGTGGAATTATTAAATTGCTAATTTTGTCCTTCTTGGACTTTAGTTAAAATACAAGTTCCTAATCCTCAGTGAATACTCGAATAGCCTCTAAAATAATTATTTGTCTCATAGAATGCTTCCCAAAATAATTGCTTGTGTTCTGCCGTTAATTACTTCTTCGCTAAGCCCTCTAAAAACAACAGGGTCTTGTTCATAATAGTGCATTTTGATTAAATCATTATTCATTTTTTTGCGTGCTCTAAACTTTAAGTATTGATTGAATATTGTTTCCGAAGCTAATTAAAATATGAATAATGGAATTTTGCATTAAAATTTCGGTGAATTGAATGAGCATTTTGGTAGGAAAGGAAACTGTTCAAAGAAAGATTTATTGTATAAATTCAAATCCTTTCTGTTAAGTGCTTCAGTATATTTTCAGTTATTACTATTTAAGTGGCTAAATTGTATATTCAGTGCATGTTTTAACTATAGTTACAGTTGAAGCAAATTATCATGGCAAAGAACCTGCGAATGCATAATTTATCTGTTGTATTGTTTAGTCGAAATTTCGCCCTTTTAAGATGACTAAAGTTAACAGTTGGTTTTATTTATTTATTTTGTGACAAACCCAACAGAAAGCTTCATTTTTAACTCTTTCAATGTCAACATCTCAATGGACATATGCCTAATTTTCATTTGGCATATGTCCATTGAGCTTGCCAAAAATATGTGCTCCTTAATTTAAAAAAAAATGTATTTTAATGGTAATTTGAGTTTATAAAAAGTTGTTAAAAAATTCTTCCCCATCTCATTTTATCTAGTCTTCACGGTAAAGGTTAAAGTTATTTTTCTTAAGCACCAAATATATTTATAAAAGATTTTTTGCGCATCACTTTCTTATATTTACTGAATTCAGTTCCTACTAAATCATAATTATTCGAAAAGTTCTTTAAACAAATAACTTTTTTTACTGCCAAGATACGGAAAAAATTGTAGCATATAAGTTGGGCTAAAACCATTGCATTGGTGACCTAGTTTGGAGTTATTGGTACCTTTCTGGAAGCCAAATAGCTCTACTTATGCCTGTGTATTACATAGCACTCGAATCTATGTGAAAACATCGAATTCAGGAGTTACGAGCTAACTCAAAGTGGACTTTATCAGCTAAACTCGCATACTACGAGTAACGTGTTAAATTCATATAAATTCTGCAGATAGTTATTCTCTCTCGACATTTTACAAATTATAAACCAAATATTTTCTTAAATTGGTGTTGATATTTTCAATATAAATAATTGAGAAGGAGATGAACTTATTTGTGGAGAAATTGACTCTTAATCACATTTTTAGTCCATTTTGATCCATTGATGTTTGTATTAGTTCAATTCAAAACATTGCTTCAACTTCTGCCTTTCAGTTTTAGAAAATTATTTAATTTTAATCTAGTCACTTGTAGATTCATCCATTTATCCAATGATAGTTAATAGTACTTATATCCACTTCTTATTGACTCAATTCAAAGTGGTATTTCGATATCTATATTTTCCAAAGAGGACCGCATAAGTGTTGTCAATAGGAAAGAAAAATGATGAGGACTGTATCATAATCAACTCCCCCATTCGATAAGAGAGTGGCGAAAAGGACGCAGCAAAGTGCGGATATCCTGGGGTGACCTCTCCTGGGTTATCGAGAGACAATCATCCATCGGGTTTAAGGGGTTAGAAGGGTGAATAATGTGGAGTTTGAAGGTCAGATTCTAAGTCATGGGCCTTCTTCTGGCAAACAATTTGGCCGATTTTCCAGTTCTTTAATACTTTATATTGCAACTAAAAGTTATTAATAAAAACTTTTGGATTATTGACAATAACTCACGAATTTTACTATATGTACCACTTTAATAAAAGTAGTTAACGTCATTAGAATGAAACCTCATCAAATAAATAAATATGTTGGTTTGTGGTCTAAGTAAATGAAATTGAAGGTGAATAATGTCGAATTATGAATTTTGATACAATAATACAAGCTTGATTTATCTTACAATATGATTTTCACGCAAAAATCATATTATTTATTTTTTTTTTGTTCTAATAGTGCTTCCAGTTAAATAATGGAAGGCTTTTAATTAGGCCTTTGTTAATTATTAGTCTTTTTTTTTTTAATTTCTTTTGTTGGCTCAAAAGTCCTGCACTACTTTACTGCGAAACTGTTACAAAGATTTCATTTCAAGCTAGGAAATATTTCTGAATTTATGAAATTTAAACAGGGACTAGAACCCGTTTTCTTTTGAATGAAAACGATATGTTTCACTGACAATTTAAAAATAAATTTATAACGAAAGCAAAATGTTGATGCAGTGCTTCGAATTAATATACGATTCTTGTCTCCCTGCTCACTTATACTAATCTATGCTGGCTTTATGTAAAACAAGCAATAAATAACCATCGATCTTCTTGGCCTGTTCTGAAAACTCGTTAATGTTTCATCTGATCGCACACATGCTTCACTTATGACTATCTACTTAAAAAGCCTCTAACTTGCCAATGAAAAAGGCCAAACTTCTCTTTGTACCTATACATTCAAATACACTTTTTGTTTTCTTACGCTTTTTAATTGTATACATGTTGCCAAAGTACCTAAGATCAGGGCCTGATTACTGGGTAGGGTAACTAGGCAGTGGCCTAGGGCCCGGAAATGGAAAACATCACTCTATTAAATGGCTAAAATTGCTTCAACCTAATGCCTAAAATTGTAAAGCGTGAGTACAGGGGCCTCAAAAAATTATTTGGCCTCGGGCCCGTAACGCTTTATCGGGTCTCATCTAGGATTGTCGGTATGGCTTAAATCAAAGCTTTTAATTGAAGAAAATAACCCCTTAAACGCCCTTGCTGTGTCCCAGGCTAAACCAATACATGTTGTTCTAAATGTCTAATTCCACTAGTAAGCAAAAAGTTTTGAAAATTGATCGTCACACAGTTAACCTCCAAACCAATATTAACGACAGGCAAGTTGACCACTGACCATCCATGTTTATATTCTCATGAATATTCGTTGAATGATGTAAGATTGTTAAAACTAAAAGTTAAATAAGATATTGTTAATTCATCTACAGTTTTTGTGGATTCTGCAAGATCACGACCCTCAGAAACTCTAGTCCCAAACATGCACTTTCCCCGAAAAAAGCCATCATCAGGAGAGTCCTCCCCCTATCTCTCTTTATCTCCCCTTGCCAAATCAACCCTACCACCGCCTCCTTGCTGAAAGAGTCCATGGACACCAGTCCATTAAAGTCCCGAATCTTTCACGGCGTGCTGCCTGCATTGTCGCGGGTCTGACGGTCCGTTATTCAAGATTCATTAACCAATTTCAACGTCCGACGGCTCATATTGATGGTCCATCCACGGGTGCATTGTGTCGCGCATTCTGCGTGTGCGACGAATGGTTGTATCTTGTTTTGAATGGATGGATGCTTTGATTCGGGTTATTTATTTTGATGGTGTTCTGGGGAGGATCTCTTTATGAGCGCAGTCTGCGACTCATTAACGAATGTTTAGTGAGTCACAAATCTAAAACATTCGGCGATTTTTTTTTTCTTTAATTTTTATGTTCTTGGTTTTCCCTCAACTCGAAAAAGTTTAAAGATTCCTTTAATTCTTTGCTCATATCAGAATCTTGAAAAATTGCGTCTACTATTGTACAATTTTCACTTGGCATATGTCCATTGAGCTTGCCAAAAATATGTGTTCCTTAATTTAAAAGAAAAAATATGTATTTAAACGGTAATTTGAGTTTAAAAAGAATATTTAGTTGAACAATTCCGAGGTTTTTAGTTGATGTTTTTAAGAAAAACTCTAAGAACATAAATGGAATTCGACCCGTTAGCGGGCCGAATATTTCAAGCAATTTGATCCATTTACTAAACATGTTTGGTGTTTTCTAAACATATTTAAAATATAATCAGTAATTACTACAATCTACAAAACTAATTGTATACTAGTGGTAGTTCTTGTGTTATAAAGTAAGAGATTACGATGGGCATTGAAAACAATCATGAAACTGGCGCAACTACATTTACCACGGCCTTAAAAAGGGTTGAAAAATTAGAAACTTACTAATTGTAACTTTTCCAAACATTTTATTACAACTAAACCTTACATTTCTATATCGACAAAACTACGTACATTATTTCGTTCGATGTGCGCTCAATTAGTTTTTACGATTACTAATACCAAACTTAGTAAAAATTATTTATAACAATCTGATTTTTTTAGCACCCTAGATTGATGACAAATTTAATAGCAATTATTATCGGACATTAACGTACAGGAATAATTTCTTCTACTTCTCGCCTGTTTTAATGCTTCTTTCTTATTTAATTGGCTGACGCAATATCCGTTGTTGGCTGTGCCGTAAAGTGTAGAATTGCTTATTTAAGTGAGAGTAAAAATAACAGCCCAGAGACGGAAATTGCCCAAGACTGTGATGTGAAGTCAAATCTCGTTTACGGCAACCATTGTAAATGAGCTTTTACGATGGCTTCATCTTCTCTTGCCTGGTATTGCTTTCAAGCAGTGAACTATTGTAATAAAATGGGAAATAACTCTGGAAATTAAGCTTTTAGGAGCGTCGTATAATAGCCAAGTTGACTTGTTTTGTATTGGGGAAATTTTAACTTAACGATTCATTAGATCCAAACATAAATGATTGATGGTATTCGTGCTTTTCAATCAACCAACTTTTTAGCTATTGGTTTTACTCTGTTCACGATTTTATTTTTCTCTTGCGAATTGGTGCTTTTTATCCTCTTGATACTTTAACACTTTGAAATAGTCAGAAATAAATATACTGCATATTTTATATACATATATACAGAGTGTCCACTCCAATCGTGGACCAATAGCTAATTTCTAAACCGTTAGAGATAAGCATATAGTTTATTTGGGAAAAAATCTCCAAATTATGAAAGGAATTTTGGGTCTATTCAATGTTTTTCAAAAAATCAAATTTTGAAAGAGTTACGAAATTTAAATTTTTATACAGCCCCCCAGTCCTATCAATCATATTTAGTAAAACATTCTTGACACTAACGTTTAAAACTAAAAAAAAATCACTCTTCCACCACAAAAATTGACCGAGTTATGACGTTTTGAAAAATCAAGATTTTGCATTGTTTCATGACGTCATCGAGATCTCGCTTAAGGGACCGTATGCGAAATCCTTCAAAATCTTGATTTTTCAAAACGTCATAACTCGGTTAATTTTTGTCATAGAAGAGTGATTTTTTTTTTTAAACGTTACAGTGTCAAGAATGTTTTACTAAATATGATTGATAGGACTGGGGGGCTGTATAAAAATTTAAATTTCGTAACTCTTTCAAAATTTGATTTTTTGAAAAACATTGAATAGACACAAAAATCCTTTCATAATTTTGGAGATTTTTTCCCAAATAAACTATATGCTTATCTCTAACGGTTTAGAAATTAGCTATTGGTCCACGATTGGAGTGGACACCCTGTATATATATATGTTTTCAATAAGGAGTTACTGACTAAATAGTTCTGTATTTCTGGATTGTTAAACCGATATTGTAGCTACTGCTGAAACGAACTTGTCTTTTTAAAATCAATTTAATACGTGTATAAACTATTTTTGCAAAGAGTATAGGAGTTAGTTAAGGAGTTTTTTTTTTAAATGTATATTCTTCACTTTCTCATTACTTAAACAAATTGAAATATTTAAGAAAACAAATTTAATAATTCTAGCAACGGTTATATTATACATTTTGAATTTTTCGATCGTTAATCCAAACTTAAGTGGATAGCTCAGAGAGAATTATCTCTTTAGTAATTATGACAATGGCATAAGTTAAATTATGTCATAATTTAGTTCAACAGAGACGATTCCCTTGTAAATATTTGTATGTTTTATTTTAGGACATGCTTGCAGTTTAAAATTTTCGTTGACAGTAAATGTTCTTTTGATACGTACTGTACACTGTAATAGCAATGCGTGTAAATGCTCTTAAAAAATTTCTTAATGATTAATCGAGGTTTTGGGAACTATATAGTTGTGACAAACCTTACATGGCAGCGTCATAATGCTGTGGTTAGGATCTGCGTAGAAATCCCAATGCTGAAGTGCAAGGTTAGGTTTGCCCCAGCTACAGTACAGTTTTTTATGAAGCAATATGGCAGTTATATAATATGTCTTTTGTCATGATTAATTATAGTTAATTTGAATCTGCTAACAAATGGGGCGCATTGTATTTCTTTAATGATTGAATAATATTGTGAAGTATTTTTTAAAAAGGTATATGTTTCCTTCTTTTTATAAATGTACATATTTGGCTATAGTTTTATGGTAACCATTGCAATTACGTTCTAAATTCCTTCAACAGTTTTAAGTCGACGCTCATGTAAGGTCTGCTCTTTGCTTAAATGTATATTGGTAAATAAACAAAATTAATTTAAATTAGAATACAAGGACGATACGTAAAATATTTTTATGCTTTCGGAAACAACTTGAATTAATTGAGTGAGAATAATTATTCGATGCCTTGATTTGAGTTTAATGAGGCACGCTGACGTCTCGTCAATCACACTAACCACGCCTAAACCACGCCCCAACATCACGCCCCCTTGATTAATGACCACTTTTCGTGACACTTCAACACTAGAACTTATTTTGCTTTGCTAATTCTAGGTGAGAGAAGAAGCAAATCACATCCAAACCTTCATGGTTGCCAGTATTTTATACGCAACTATGCTTGGACGTTTGAGAAGGGCAGCTTCTAGAGTTTCAAAATTGAATTATTTTTAGCATTAACTTCGTAGTTTCTGCGAAAGAGTTCTTTTAATTGAAATTTATCTAATGCATTTAAGCATTCTGTATAATTATTTAGTCACAGAACTTTCTGTAACTTCATATATTTATTTACCACTATTTTATTTTCTTCAAAAGCATTTATGTATAGGGATACGCTTTTACTTATAAGTAACACTGTGAATGCCAGACTGCTTTTATAAAGTTTTATTTTCCTATTTTAACAATAGCTGTCCAAAAGAAAAAGGTTACTTGCTTCAATTGAAAAGCGGAATTTGCAAAAAAAATGTGATGCACTTAGGCATGTTATCGGTTATGTTTTAACAAAGTTTTAAATAGCAATGCATAATTTAAAACATATTTTCTCTTAACTAGTAAATATGGTCTCATTCAGAAATCGGAGAAGACAAAATATGAATTTAAGACATGTATACAAATTAAATACGTAGTAATGTGTATGCTTTGGGCGTGAGCTTTTAAGTATTAAAGAAACTTTTGGATCAATTTGGCATGCTGTCAGAGCTTTCTTTGGCTGATTTGTATTTCATTCAATTAACTACGTTTGATATTCAAACCTTAAAAGTATATAGACGTACTAGGGGAAAAAATGTTGTAAAGTATAATGGAAAGAATTTAAAAATGCTGCGTAAATTGGGCAAATGAACACACTATAGTACAAAAGGAAGAAATAAAGCGAATCGTTGTAAAAAGTCTAAACACTTATAAAAAAATAAATATGACTTTTCGGATTTTTAATCTGCATGAGCCAAATATTTTAAATTGAACTCTAACATCAAGTTAAGAAAAAAATCCTTAATAATGATAAACCAGTCGGATGTATAAGTACTGGTAAAGTTTGATCAAGATGATTTGGGGGGACTTAAGACCAGTTAGGAGAGTTTACTTCGAAGTTTTGTGATGGAAGAATATGATTGAATTGGTGTTTATCTTTCCTGACCATTTAATCATTTCACTCACTTATTCCTGCCGCAAATTGAAGTCTTCTGTTTTCGATTCAGTTAACACGCCATGTCTTTATGTTGCAACTATATGAATCTATGTGTGAAATAAAGTTATACTTTGTACAGGTTTGTTTAGCTCTTTCTATAAACGGGTTTTTTCTTGTATCTTTCCAGACCATCGCTTTGGAAGCAGGAGTTGTGAAGAACACCCTCTCCAGTACCTGCTTCGATCCCCGGAGCCGCACTCTCAGTGGAACCACGCAGACGACGGCAACAGGACCCTTTGCTGCTACCACCAGACCCTCCCTGCCCACCTCCTCAAGCAGCAACAGCAGCACCAGCAGCTCGAGGAGCCCGAGCCACACTACGAGACCCTGGAGCCCCTGGAAGGGGGCCCCCCTCGGCCCCTCTTCAGCTCCCTGGCAGCGGTCCTCAGCATGGGCACCAGCCCCGGCTCACGAGGCTTGAGCCACGTGTCCCCCTGCCACGTGGCCTACTGCGGAATACAGAGTCCCACGGATTCCGAGCGGTCCTCCAGCAGTTTCATGGACACCCAGATCCGCCTGAGTCCGGCGGCCAGTTCGCCGGACAATGACCAGCTGACGGACAGTTTGCCCAATCTGCTGGACAGGCGGACTCGCTGTGGGGCCGCCTCGATGCCGGCTTCGCTGACTTACTAGGCTGGAAGAGTGTCGTGTGTACATTGTGTGATCATTCAAATCTCGAAAGAAAATGTCCTTCGGGATTCAAAAGAGCTTTTGGAATTTCGGTGGAATGCTTCGTTCCAGGGGTGCACGGCCTAAAATCATCTTCGAGCATAATTTATAGCAGGCTATTCAGAAGATATGATGAGTTTATTTTCTTGTTTCCTTTTTCTATGATATTGGAAACAATTGCAAGAAGATCTGCGGATACAGAAACGTGTGGGTGTTTCCGTGATAAGTGTTTTTAATCCACTCTCTTCGTTTTCGCCATCCATAGGGATATGAAACAAAGTTGAAAATATTTACCGCCGAATTTTGGTAGGAAACAATTTCTAAATTTCATCTGATAAACTGTTCACACAGACTTTGTTTCACAGTTCATATACCCGTGCTTTGATGATTTTAAGTGATTTTTTAACTGCTGCACACACATTACGTATGAAACTGAAGCTTGTGCACCCCTGTGTTTTAGAACAAGAGCTTTCGATGTCCATCATAAAGGTGGAGCTGAATATCGGTCAAAACTGTGTGATATAACTTTCTTATTTAAAGGAACACTATTTAAGCATCTTTCTGTGGCGCGTGATGTTGCTACTTTTAATTCAATCGGTGTTCAGTGAATTGAACAGTATTGGCGGATATCATGAGTCAATTCAACGCTGACTACTGAATGTTTGTGGTGAATCTATGGAAGACCTTTTTGCTTCTAACATGTGGTGTGTGTGATCTGCGTCAATTTCTTTTTCC